>PVHP010000339.1:68636-155618 GCA_004024765.1 Zapus hudsonius | reverse complement strand
TATTGTGAATGTTCTGTGCCATTATGGGTTTATTTTTGGCATTATGGCTCAGTTGAAAACTGTGGGGACTTAAGAGTTGAGCTGAATGCATTGTATTTACATCATGTATGATTATTAGTTTATGGGGGCCAGGGGCGGACTGTCATGGTTTGATACAGGTGTCCCCCACAAACAAATGAATGTGTTCTGATAGATCGATCCTCAGCTGATGGCAATTCGGGAATTAGAACCTCACTAGAGCTGTGTTGTTGGGGCGGGCTTATAGGGATTATAAGCCAGCTTCCCCTTGCCAGTATTTGGCACACCTTCCTGCTGCTGTTTGCAGTGCTGTGGCAGAGGTGATGTCCAGCCCTCTGCTCATGCCATCGTTTTCCCTGCCAGGATGGAGTCTCCCCTTGAGTCCATTTGCTTGGATTCTTTCTGTGCAGCAACTAGAAAGGTGACTGCAACAGAAACAGACTTTTAAAATTTTATTTTGACATTTTCACACATATTTTGATCATATGTATCCCACATTACCCTTGCACATCCCCCTTGGTTTCACTGTACTTCCTGTCACTTACCAGTGTCTGTGCCATAGAAGAGAATAACTTCCTTCTCCCAGCAACCATTAGCTGACTGCCAGAGAGGGGCAGAGCCTCCCAAGCTCTCTGTCCCTAACAGAATGTGGACTAGTCCCATCAAATGCAGGTCTTTATACTGGTAACCACAGCTGCTTCAAGTTCATGAGTACAATGGCCTTGCGATGTCTGGTGTTGCACAGTGCCCCTCCCACTCTCCGGCTCGTCTATTCCTTCTGTCCCTGGGTCCTGGAGAGGATGATGCATATGTCTGTGTAGGGCCAAGCACTCTGTCAATTATTTCCAGCACTTGACCTATTATTCCTCCACTCCCTGTGGGCCAGGCACATTTCTAGTTCCAGATCATAGGGAGGGGAAAATGAAGGAGACCATGTAACAGGCTGAACTGGGGAGTTTTAATCCAGCCATGTGAAAATGTGATTCACCTTGAAGACACAGGTTTAACTCATTTATTTATTTTTAAGCATTGTTATTTATTTACTTGGGGGGGGTGCAGAGTGAATATGGGCCACGGCCTCCTGCCACTAGAAATGAAATCATGTGCCATTTTACACATCTGGGTTTATGTGGGTACTAAGGAATTGAACTCAGGCTATCAGGCTTTGCAATCAAGCACTTTTAACCACCCCTGTTTAACTCATTTAAATGAGTGGTTAAGCCTATTCCAGGTCAGCCTGGGCTAGAGTGAGACCCTACCTCAAAAAAACCAATAAAATAAATAAATAAATAAATAAAATAAAATAAAATCTGTAAGCCAGTTTTCACTGTCAAAGTCTGTGGAAATTTTGTTTTTGATACTATAGACAACTTGACAACATGTTCTTTTCAGTATTTGACTTTCACTGAGTCATCTTAATTCTCAAAAGTAAGTGATGCAGTCAGCACTGACATTTTTAAGGAGTTCCTGGAATTGGCAATGATTCAACCCCTTGGTCCTTATAAAGGTCACAGTTGTGATGACAATTTGCACATAGTTTATACTTAATGATTTTTTGTATGAATTTTCTTGATGCTATGCAATGATTCTTCATTCAGTCTGTGTTTTGGGTGACAGATGCATTGTCTTCTATTAATTTTACAAGTTCCCCTCTACCCAATGGTCCACCCTCAATAACTATACCAGATGTGTTGACAATGGACAAAGAAAATCACTTTAGCATCAGTGCTGTTGTCCATCACCAAAACATAAAATTAATGACTATACTCTTCAAACTTTTAAAGACAGATTTCCAAGCTCTTTAAGTTGCCTGACTATTGTGAAATGAACTGATTTTAGAAATATCCCTCTCTTTTATGAGCATATATTTGCCACACTCACCATACATCATTTTTCTTCTTCTTCTTCTTCTTCTTCTTCTCCTTCTTCTTCTTCTTCTCCTTCTCCTTCTCCTTCTCCTTCTCCTTCTCTTTCTCCTTCCTTCCTTCCTTCATTTTCTTCTTCTTCTTCTTTTTGAGGTAGGGTCTTGCTGTAGCCCAGGCTGACCTGGAATTCACTATGTATTTCAGAGTTGCCTCAATTTCATGGCAGTCATCCTATATCTGCCTCCTGAGTGCTGGGATTATGCCTGGCTCCATCCATGTCTTAATAAACTCACCACAGTATATGACTTAATTTTTTTGCTATTAAATATGCTACCTCATAACTAGCTTGTGTAATAGGATCTGAGTTGTAACTTTTTTTGTTGAGAAGTTAGATATTTTTCACTTTTGCTCTTCTGGCCTTACAAACCTTGGCATGCACGGAATTAGGCAGTATACTTTTGCATGTAATGTCTTTTATATTCTAGGATTTGAAAACTTGCAAAGATTCCCTACAAATTAATTCACTATTTGCCTTGACAAAAAGTTGTCATCTGTTTACTTTTTGTTGAATCAAATATTTTGTCTTTATTATTTCTTTTTTTGTGGGGGTTGTTTTCTTTTAAGATGTTGTAGAAGCCATGTTAAAATTTAAAAATAATAATAGTTTGGGGATTGTATTTCCTTTTATTATGAAAATTAATTGATAGGAAAATAGAAAGCAAGTTTTGGTCCTTTGATGCAGCACGAATGAGAGGACCACTTGTACAACAAGGTGGGCAATGTCTGAGGCATGGTTGAGTTGTGCAAGTACCTTAATAATCAAATAAAATACTTACCTCTCCTAAAATAACATTAAGTGCTTATTGTTTGCAATGGCAAGTTTAAACGTTACTCATAATCACCACCACCAGCAAGTCATCCCAAGTATATGTACTGTTGATGGCACCAATTTGACTATCTGAGCTTGGAAGGTGACATTGGAAACTGAACTCCTATAACACTGAAGCCATACATTTGTGTAGATAGAGCATACATAAATTTATTTTGTGTGAAACTGTGACATGATGTCATCTACAATGTTCATGCTCAAGAAATGTATAATCACTCTACAAAAAATCTCATAGTGTTTTAAGTTTGTGATTTATGTTTATGATTCCGTGTCGGGCTGCATTTATAGTCATCTTGGGCCTCATGTGGCTCGTGGTTTGGACATCCTTGCCCAAAACCCTCCAAGATTACTCTATAGTAGGAGGCTTTCTGATAAAGATCAGACATACCATTGCCCCCTGCTGTAGAGTCAAACCAAATAGGCCTGTTTACCACCAGAACAGCTGTTTGTTCTGGTACTTTAGAGATAGTAGAAATCTGCCTAGAAGGCTGATTGGCACAGTGGTTCCCCTTGGTCATTGTCCACTCTCACCTGTTGAGAATGTATGGTTCACCACTCTTCAATAAACCGTCTAGATAATAAATAAATATATAATACATAATAAATCAACTACATAAGTTCCATGTGTTCTAAACTCTTTTGACATAGACTGAGCATTAAGTTAAGTCCCCCTTCCCAGCATTTTTTTTTTCCTGTAGTGGGATTTCAGAATCCAAAGCGAGGAAAATGCACTTTGCTGCCCAGTCCCAATGCCCTGGACAGTTCCACTTTCTCCCAATACCGACATTCCTTGGCTGAGAGGTTCCCAGTCTGGTACAGGGAGCACTTTCTTTGCCCAGGGGACGCTGGGTTTTCTCTTTTGTTCTTACCCTAAGCATAAACATTTTAGTATATTTTAAAAAATTAATTTATTTGTAAGAAGGAGAGAGAAAAGAGGGAATGGGCGTGCCAGGGACTCGCCACTGCAAACGAACTTTATGCGTCTGGCTTTACGTGGGTACTGGGAAATCAAACCCAGGCCATCAGGCTTTGCAAGCAAGAGCCTTTCACTGCTAAGCCACCTCGCCAACCTCCCATTTTAATTCTCCAGTGGGCCAAACTCAAATTCTTGCTTGGTCCAAAATCATCCTTTCAACTACTGAGGTCTGGGACAAATACTAAACAGTGCACACACACTGATGGCCCTGCCCAGGCTCTTTCACGGGTTTGGAGGTAACCACGCCTCCTGCACGCACAGCTCCCCGCCGCCCTGCCACAGTTCTCGTGACTGCCTCACTGGCCACGAGCTTTTCACCACGGCTGAGGCCCTGTCCCACTCCACTCCTCCAGCCGCCCTCTCTCCAAGTCCTCGGCCGCAAACTCCAGCAGGTAGCCCGACGCATGCGCCGTGGACCCCGCCCCTTGGGGCGGAGCTTACGGCAAGTTTAGGACGCATGCGCCGCGGCCGGCACTCGCGTTCCTCCGAGGCGGCTGAGGCTTCCAGGCAGCCACGGGGCCGCGGGTGAGTGCTCGGCGTTGGGTGGGGGGCGGGTGGTCTCGGGCCCGTTCGGCTCGGCTCCCTGGGCGGCCCCGGCGACGGGGCCCCGCCGGGTGGCCGAGGAGCCGACCGCGCTCCGGCCTTTCCGGGCCGGCGCACCCGCGGCCGGAAGTGACGCGCGGCACTCTCCCCGGGCGGCTGCGGGGCCGACACGGGCGACCCTGCGGCTGGGAGCCGGGCTCCGAGGGTGCGCTGGGCTCCCGGCGGCGGGTGAACGTGCGGGGCTCCCCGGGAGGGCCCGGCGGCCGGGCGTGATGGCTGGAGGACCGCCGGTCTCCGGCCGCCCACCCGCAGAGCGGGCCCGCTGGTCACTAGCGGGGGTCGTGCCGTCGGCCCCGTCCACTGCACACCTGGAATGAACCCGTGCTCGCGTTACACGTGTGCGGCGTGGCTCCTCCCCAAACCACCAGAGTTCCCGGGACCAGTCGATCCTGGATATATGTTACCCAATGGCGGGGAGTGGAAACAAGTTCTCACTGTGCTTTAGTTTCCCCATTTCCCCACACTAGCTTTCCAGCCTGGCAGCTGTCACATGCTTCGTTGCAGGGTGACACATCTGCTTTCACTGTCAGAGAGGGCTCCTGGACCTCTCACACTTAACCTCCAGTTTCAGTTAGGTGATGGATTTTGTTAGAGAGTTCTGTGCTTTCCTGTTACGGCCATCATCATTACACTTGTATTTGTATAATTTTTAAATTAAAAACGTTTTTTTGAGGGAGGTTCTCACTCTAGCCCAGGCTGACTTGACACTCACTCTGTAGTCCCAGGCTGGCCTCAAACTCATGTAGATCCTCCTGAGTGCTGGGATTGAAGGCATGTGCCACCACACTGGGCCTTTATGTAATTTAAAAACATTTCTGGCTTTCCCAATCTACAGCTCCCATCTCAACCTAAATTATATGGACTGTTTTTCCTGTCCACTGCAGCTTCCCTCTGCACCATTGATTTAGGTACATCAGGAGTCAATCTTTGGTCAGAATCAGAGAAAAAGACAGGTCATGTCTTCTGAGCACTTCTACTCTGGACCTTCCCCTCACTGCCCACCTTTCTGCGAAAGTCATTGACCTATGTCCCTTCCAGTGATCACTTACATAGTGTTCTTGTCCTCATTTTCTTCTCCATGCTTCCTAACAAAACTATTATTAATTTGTCACTCCTCTCTGTACCAAAGGTCCTTATGTGGACAGGACATCGCCTTGTGGCTTCACTGCTTCATCTCCTACTGACTTCACAACCCACTGTAGTGGGACTTTTTGTTGTTGCTCTTTGTTTTCACTTTTTTTTTTTTTTTTGAGGCAGGGTCTCACTATATCCTAGGCTGACCTGGAACTCACTCTGTATCCCAGGCTGACCTTGAATTCTTGGTGATCCTCCCACCTCGGGATTAAAGGCATGCACCACCCCCCACTTTGTTTTGAATAGAGCTTTGCTGTGTGACTCAGACTGGCCTTGAACTTTTTTCCTGTCTCTCACCAGTGCTGAGATTACAGTTGTGTGTCACCACTCCCAGCTTGAAATAAGATAACCAGTTCAGTGGACTGCCAAAGTCCAGTGCACTAGACCCTTTTGGACTTCTTTATGTAAACAGGCCCAATCATTTCTCACTTAAAAGAATGCTTATTTATTTTTAAGCAGAGAGAATGAGAATGAATGAATGAATATGAATGGATGCACCAGGTCCTTTTACTGCTGCAAACCAACTCCAGATGTATATGCCACTCTGTGTATCTGGCTTTAAATTGGTATTGGAGAAATGAATCCCGCCATTAGGCTTTGCAAGCAATCTCTGTAACCACTGAGCCATCTCTCCAGCCCTATTTCTCGCTTTTAATCCCTTCTTCATCCTTTTCTGTTATGAGACATTCCCCCCAAACTTCATTTTTTATGACCTTTGTACTATAATGGTAAGAATATTTTTTTAAGTTAACCCTTTTTAAAGCACTTAGTATGCGGATGTTAAATTCCAGCTCCTACAAGGATCCCTTGCTTATGTTGGTAAGGGAACCCTTTGTCCTGAAAATAATTAGAAAGCCCCACCTTCTCCTCCTGGTGACTTTTCCCTTTTTGGGAAAGTGCTGGCTGCTTCCTACCCTGTAAAATGAAGAGGCCTGGCCCCTTGGCCTTGAGAACCCTGGGACTGCTTGTGTTAATGTGTCTACATCCTTCCCAGCCCTCCTGCATGCTGATCACGTGATGGACTGTATCATGGCTCTTAAGCTCCTCTCACTGCCCCACCTTCTTTCTTTTCTGAGAGTCTCATTTTTGTGACTGAATTCACTGTGACTCAGCTTACCCAGGCCAACCCTTTTATTTTGGACTCCTCTCTGAACTTTACTTCCTTCCAGAAGATACTGAGCCTCCTACATCAGCCCTTGGCCAGGGGCTCAGATCTGTGGTGTTTCTTGGGCCCCAGGCACAGTACATTGTTCCTTCCCCTGAGTTCACATGTCTCTTGTCTGTGCCCCTTAGCTGACCTGCTGTATTGTACTGTAACTTGATTTGCTTCTTCTCCATTAGAAAGGGGGTGCTAAATTCTTGTAATCTTTGTAGTCTAGTGCTTGGTTGCTGGGATTGTTTTATTTGATAAGAAATGAGTGGGTTATGAATTTATGAATTTATCAGGAATTTATGGTTACTTCATAAAAATAAAATTTCAGTTTTAAAGGAACTTTAATGTTTTCACAGTTAAGTACAAAGGCAGGACTTTGGGTTGCTTTTTAATGTATTTATTAGATGATACATGGGTAACATAATGAATATGTTCTCTTTCAAGCAGTTTCTGAATATGTGCATGAAATGTATTCCTCCCTGCTCCTGAAGTTTTCTCTCCAACTGTTACAACAGTAACATGGATGCATTTTTTCAGATCTTATGTATACCACATATTCAAAGATGCATGTACACATTTATTTCAAGATAAATACATTCATCTGTCCAACCTTTTCACTTAAAATGGCTTATATTAATACCTAAGGAAATATTTAATGTCTGTATTATGTTGAACCCACAAACTCAGATAAAAGACCACAGACTCAAATTTAGGCCAAATTGAAGCAAGCTGTATTCTTGCACACAGAAGCTGGCCAGTGGCTGCCTCGCCCAAATGCAGGGCTCAGGAGACTAGCAGCCAACAAAGGAAAAAGTGGGGTTTTTATCTCTAAAACTTGGAGCATTTCCAATAAGGAATGTATCAACCAGGAGTGCAATTAAGCAGGACTTACAGAGGTGAAATAGTGCAGTTAGCTGTAAATTCTATGTGAGTCAAAATGACTAGATAACTTCTTCAAAGCACAAGCAACTTCTAAGACATGCTTAACCCTTATCTGTGCAGCTGTGTTTGTCCTATCTGTTAGACTTTCTGACATTCTTTGGTTGTTAAGTGGGGAGATTTGATTCTTGGGAGGAGTAGAGCACATTCAGAGAAATTCCAGGCCAGTTTAAGGTATGGTCAAATCAAGCAGAACTTGGTTGCAAAATAATTTCTAATTCTAGGATGGCATTTCTCTGGTTCTTCATATTAAACTATTAAAACGTGCTACACTAGGCATTTGTATATCCATGTGAGTAGAGACAGTCTCTGTCTTACAACTTATACTTTTTTGTCTTTACAATGGTGTAAAGTGGTACATGTTCAGTAGAAACTATACTTTGAATTTTGAATTTTATTTTTTTCCTGGATTAGTAGTATGCAGCCCAATCCTCTCACGATGGTTGGTAGCAGTAAGTCACCGCTGTCAGTCAACTACATTATCATGATGGGAACAACAGACCACAGTAGACTGCTTCTGTGGAGTCAATTCTTAGAACTAGAGTTTCTGGGCAAAGGTTAGGCACACTTAAAATTCTGTTGGCCATTGCTAAATTATCTCTTATTTACATTCCCACCAGTAGCACGTGAGGTATATTCTCCTTGTCTGTTGAATATTGTGCCTGTTAACCTAGTGGGTGAGGAATTATATTGTATATTGAAATGGAGTTTTTTGTTTCTTTTTCTTTTTTTTTAATTTGCTCAGAGCTTCTTTTTACTGGATGGATGTTTGAATTAGAAGTTTGTACTGTCAAATTCCTACAGAAGTTTTCTCTGATTGTCACTGCTTCTATGTAATATAGTTGACCATGTCATATAAATCATTTGTACCATGGCACAATGAAAATACTAACTGGAAAGACAGAGCCAGATCACTCCAGCTGTTTGGAACATCCACAGATGCCAGGATTAGGATGCTGGCTTTCTTTGTTGGCTGCCTAGATGTTCTTTACTGATGTAACTGCATTTCTTCTTCTGGCTAATTTTTCCTATTTGTTGCCAGAAGACATAATTTTCACGTTTTAAGTTCTTAGAAACTTGAGTTTATGTAATTGGATGGTTAATTGGTTGGTTATTAACTGATGCTTTGAGAAATCCTTGCATTAACTGTAACATTTTAAAGAAATTGTATAATAATCAATTCTATATAACCAAGAGACTTAATCAATTTTTATATTTTCCTTTTAGATGGTTTGTAGAGGATGCCCAATGAGGAAATCCCCAACTCAAGTCAGGCTAAGGAGCAAGACTGTGTACCTAGTCAGCATGTCCGTGCTAATGAAGACATGTCAGTTGAGCAGAAGAGCCGTGGGGACCCAGAGGTGGAAGAGCACCTCCCCTCTCCTTCTTCTGTCTATGGATCATCCACAGCTGGGGCCTGTGTATTGGCACCCTCGAGGCGGGGGCCTGCCCTGTTGCACATTGACAGACATCAGATCCCTGCGGTGGAGCCCAGTGCACAGGCCCTGGAGCTGCAGGGTTTGGGTGTGGATGTGTATGATCAGGCAGTGCTGGAACAAGGTGTGCTTCAGCAGGTGGACAGCGCAATGCATGAGGCCAGCTGCTCAGCCCAGCTTGCTGATGCCCAGAAGGAGTATTCATCAGTCCTGGATGACCTCACGTGAGTGCGGTCCTTCTTTTTTCAGAGTTTGAAACATGGCAGTGAAACTCAGGTAATAGAAGGTTGTAACATGCTAACTTGTATTTGGGAAACACTGAGAACACTTGTCTTGGCACTCCCGTCTCTCTATATGGTAGGGGCTGACTCCAGCTTATGAAGGTCTGTCTCCTGCCTAGGGCCTAAAGAGAGGGGCAAGGTGTTGCAAGGAGAATATGCCTCTGGATTGTGGTTGTTTCCTACGTGAGATACAGGGAACATGTACTGTCCCCTCTTTACCTTTTCTTCCATCCTGTGGGTTCTCTCTAGCTGCTGTCCCCAAATTGTGTGTTGAGTATTCTGGCATTTTTTAAGATTTGCATTCATGAAAATAATAAGAATGAACTTCCTGCCTTTCATTTCTTCTGTCCTATTTTTGACTCTGAAGGAAGATACATTCTCATGAAGACTTCAATTGTGTGGTAGAGGAGAGAAATGTGGGCTCTGTTGAGGGTAGTGTACTAGTGGAGAATGGAGGTTGTGAGCTAAGCTCCAGGTGAGGCTAAGAGTGAGGAGGTGGTCCTGGGCGGAGCTCACTCTCCCCATTATTGTTTGTGGTGTCTGGATAGTGTCAGGCAAGGGAGCAAGAGCAGCTCAGGACTGGACCAGTTGGGGGAATGGGACAGCCTTAGTGCATGGGGTGGTGGTGGTAATGAGAGGGATGGAGCAGAGGCTGCTGGCTTGGAGGGTTGTGGATAGGTAGCTATAGATTCTTAAATGGCACCTTTTCTCCTAACATTTCTCTGCTGTGGCCTTTTGCCTCTATTTTTTGGTTTAAGTTAATTTTTGTTTTGGCCCCTTGAATGGCAGGTTATTCTTGCTTATTTGTGTAATCTTGAGTATTGAGGCTTCCATTCCTTGTAATGGCACACCTTTTACACTTGAATGGTGTTTAATTCCTACAGAGGTGGCTGAGAAGAATGCTGTGGAGTCCAGGTAGGGCAACTATGTGTCTGGGGATATGTGGTGCCTTAGATGGCCAGTAACTTGAATTGTTTATCCTGAAGTCCACCAAACATAAACAGCAAGTTATACAAATATGCAGTATATTGACTTTCTGTTTTGAAAGTTTGAAGCTACATTTATGTAGTATTTCAGAAGTAATTTAATTTAAATGTTCTATTTTTTCCTCTTTATATAAAAAAGTTTAAGCTACAGTAGAAGAATCTTCCAGTTTTGTGAGAGAAAAATATTGTCACAGATAGGTGATTTATCTTAGCAAATGTTTAAGCACGTTTAGGACTTAGTCAAACCTCAAGAGGCTTTAAAAATCCATGAATTTACATGAAAGGACAGCTTCCTGCACTCTGTCCTAGCTCCACCACCCTGAATAAGCTAGCAGGGTTGGGTCTACTTTCAAATGGGCACAAGCCAGTTTAAATCATGCCGAGAAAAGAAAACCATCAGCAGCTGCTCTGAGGAGCCATAAAGAATGCACATTCTGGCTTTGTCTTTTAACTTGTAAGAAGTAAGACATTTTAAATTTTTATCTTTGCCTTATGCTTTAGAAATGTTACCCTAGAGGAAAACAAACAATGTATCTTATTTTTCAGGTCATGTACGACATCCCTAAAGCAAATCAATAAAATTATTGAACAACTTAGCCCTCAAGCTGCCACCAACAGAGACATCAACAGGAAACTAGATTCTGTAAAGCGACAGAAGTACAATAAGGTGATTCCAAGAAATGCATGTTAAAAAAGTCACCATTTAAGTCTATTAATAATCTGGGAACTATTTGGGAAAGTACATACATGATATAAAACATGTATTTATAATTACAATAGAAGAATATTGAGTTGCTTTTATGCATCTGATGTGTCAGCTTTTTCCTTTCCATGTCCTCTATTACACAGTATTTTAAAACCCATACATGCCGACACATGTGACCTGTGTCTCCATGCATGTGTGCGTCCTTGCAGATGTATGGAGGGTGGTTTTTGTGTGGCCTTGCTGCCCTTCCCTCCTGTGCTCTTCCATGGTCTTCCCAGGCTCTCCCTCACTTTGCTTGCTTTGTGTGGACTGTGTATTTCTGCTTAGCTCTTTCTTGTTCCATCTTCTCTTTGTTTCCTGCTGATACAGGTGCCATCTCTTGCTCTTCCACTCTTTCTTTTGAGGCTGGCCCTTTACCTCTGCTTCGGGTGTTACAGTCAGGATGTTCACACTGGGGCTGCACTTAGGGGCAGAGAACCTAAGGGTAGGACGGATCCTGCTTGTATGAGACTTGAAGCTTCTTTCTTTCTTTCTTTCTTTCTTTCTTTCTTTCTTTCTTTCTTTCTTTCTTTCTTTCTTTCGAATTCTTTAGAATTTGTATATGGTTTTGTGAGGCTTAAAACATTTTTAGGATTTATATGCTCCCTGTGAAAATACACTGCTGTGGATGGGAATGACTGGTTATTGATGGTTTCAGGTGTGCCATCCAGGATGACTAGCACAGATCTTGGGCTTGGTTGATTCATTGTAACACATGGAGTCCTTGGTCTGTAAGTCCCACAAGTGGGAATGTCTAAAGACTCAGTTCATGTGGCCTTCCTTTTACTTCCCACACGCTAGTCCTTTGTCTTCACCCAGCTCTTTATCTCTGGGCTGGCAGTGAGGATGTTCACAAATCAGGGGATGTCTGGCCTCTTGGGAATTGATGTGCAGGCATGTTGACCTTCTTGGGCCTCTGGTAGGCTGGGATTTGAAGGGTGTAGAGGATCAAACTTTGTATTTCCCTATCTTTCTTTAGCAGGTCCTTGAAGTTTAGAGTTAGACTATTTGGTGAGATTTGCTGAAAGACTGAGAAAATAAAAATCACAAGTTTCAGAAGTCCTTATATTTCTAGTTGAAAAAAAGCTCTCTCCAACCCCATCCCTGCTAGGATCAAGTCCAGGGCCTTGTGCATGCTGGGTAAGAACTCTTAACCATGATGGAGCTGGAGCATCCTTCTCTTGTGAAGACACTCGAGCACATAGGCTGAATTAGTTGGGAAGCTTTAGGAAGGCCACACATCTGAGTTCTGGTAACGTCAAGGGACACAAGACAAGAAGGAAATCTGGGGTCTAGGGTAAAGAGGCATTGCAAGTTTGAAAGTCTGTGATTGGGGCAGAATATTATCATTCTTGGTCAGTTTAGTCGGAGTGACTTAAAAAATGTTTTTACTTTTATGTTTTTATTTCTTACCTCTGACCCATTGCCCTCCATAGTCCATTGGCTGGTTAGGTCAGAAACACAGAGTTTAATGATGTATCTATCTAGTGTGTAATATGGGAAGCCAGGAGGACAATTCCACCTCCCAAGTCAAGACATGTGATGTCAGTGATCAGGCCCATGGGAAGCTGTGTGCTATACAGTGAGGTGAGCCTGTAGGCATGATTGGCTGTTTGGCAAAAATGCTTCAAGGCGACCTTCTGTAGGAAAGTGTCAGTTGCTCAAATAAGGATCTCTATGGAAATAGTAATATGTAGGATTTCTGTTTTATTTTTATTGTACTCTGGATAAAAGTTTTAGATTTTGTATTATTGCCCTTGGTGTTTAATAATAAGTCACTGCATTGCTGTGTTCTGTGTTTGGGATTTACCTTTCAAGGAACAACAGCTAAAGAAGATCACTGCAAAGCAGAAACATCTTCAGGCTGTCCTTGGAGGAGCAGCGGTCCGAGTGGAATTGGAACATATTGGCCTGCAGGAGGACAGTGCAGGTGAGGCTGCTGGGGCAACTCTGCCGGTTCTTGGATAAATGTTTTGTGTCTATATTCAGGGAAGGTGTCTCCTGAGCCTTTTTCTAAGCTTTGAGACATCACATTTCTTTACCTAAACAGAAAATAGTATCCTCTTGGTAGAACCAAATCTCTTAGGTCATTTGAGGTTTTTAAGAGAGTGAAAGTAAATTTTTAACTCAGTTCACTGGAGGCTTCTGGTGAACATTTAGTATTATGTTTAATAAATTGGAAATCTTAAACATCTTTACATAGTTAATTTGATGAAGAGAACGAACATCTTGATTGAATTCCATTTTGTGAGACTGGCATCATCAATCAGTGTCTTAAACTGTTCTACATCTCTTTAAGGAGTGTATTTGGCAGGCTTTCCAAGCATTTATTCTGTCAAGCAAAGACACTCAGGTTCTACTGTGGCCATGATTTCATTTAATGTTACTCCTTAGGGTGGTTGTGTTTGAGAAAACCCCGTGGGAAAATGTATAAGCTGGAAGTGAGTGTGTGTGTGTGTGTGTGTGTGTGTGTGTGTGTGTGTGTGTTTAGATATTTTTGGTGTTGCTGCTTGGTCATTTCTTGCTTGAAATATAGATTAAAGCTTCTTAGTATTTAGCTGATCATGCAAATATTTTTTGACTCCAGAAGTTTATTGACTAAGACAAGAGAATATTGTGATGAGCATAACAGTAGGCAACAACAAAAAAATTAAATGTTCTTTCCCTCCTTCCCTGCTTTCCACTTTCTCCTTTCTTTCTTTTTCTTTGAAACTAGCTCTCACTATAAGCCTAGGCTGACCTCAAGCTCATGATCCTCCTGCTGGGATCTTAGCTATGTGCCACCATGCCCACCTTTAAATGTGTTCTTTTTTGAAAAAATCTTTATTATCCATAATTAGAAACACTGTATGAGCAAATAATGTGTTGGTATCCCCAATTTCCTTCTTCCCTGTCCCCAATCTGCTGGGTATCCTTCGCCATGGGCATACTGGATCAATCGTCTATGGGGTAGGGAGTTATGGATAGCCTAGGAGTCAACCAGGTTTCACCCCCCCCCCCTTTTATGCTGTTGCTGAGGGGGAAGAATGTCTCTGGATATTCTCTTGGCTCTTAAAATCTTTCTGCCCCCTCTTCCGCTCAGTTCCCTGAGTCATGGTGGGTGAGTTTTAAGTCTACTTTATTGTTGAGGTCTTAGGGGGTCTCTGTACTTCTGCTTTAGGTTGTGTTGAAAATCATTGGTGTCTGTCTCGCTGGCTTATCCTGGGTTGACTGATTGGCTGTGGGTATAGGTCTCTTGTTTATCCCACCACTCTCTGTGGGGTTCCATATGGATCCTCCACGGTAGGTCTGGGGTGGCTCATCTTTTGCCAGGATGTCAGTTATCAGCCTGTGGCTCGTTGGTAGGGTTGGAAGAGTCACAGCTCTCTTACTGCCTTCTGAAAAATACAAATAGAATCTCCATCGAAGAGTGAGATCAGTATACATTAACTGAGATACACATTTCTGAATTGGCTAGATTCTATTGTGAGTATCCTCTTTGTAAATCGCTTGTAAAGTGCATTTCTCTTTGGGGGCCCAAGAATTTGGTTCCTAATGCATTCACCCTGAGTCCCCAGTTCTAGTTAAGGGTTCCCCATAACTGAGTGGATTACTTGGCTGAATTAAAAGCTGTTGATTGCCTCCCCCAGGCTTTGGCGCCTCCATTGCACAGGTGTTCAGTTTCTTGGTTTGCTGTTCTCTCCCAATAGGAAGTGTATTCAGCCTACTCATGGTGGGAGACTGCGTTTCATGTCAGTGATCTCTGTTTACTCTAACTATTGTTGACCAATTTCCTCTGGAAGTTTATGCAGTGCCTTCCAGTGCTATACTAGCTACTACCTGGGGGCTGGTTACCATTCTGGATCTTGCAGGGTCTCTCAATGCTGATTGATGACTTTCTGTGGTTTCTTCAGCAATAGGATCTTACCTTTGGCCTGGGAGCTAGACGAATGGGTATCAAAGTTGTGGTACATATACACAATGGAATTCTACTTGGCGGAAAGGAAAAAAACGACATAATGAAATTTAGAGAAAAGTGGACTGACTTGGAGCAGATCTTAGTGAACTCACAAAAGAACAGAGTCAAACGCTGCAGTCTCCCTCATATGTGGTTCCTAACCAGATTAAGCTTAAACCTGTCAGGAGAAGTGAGAGATGGTGAAAGGAATTGGGGGGGGGGAGAAAAGGGGGGCTTATACATTAAGCTAAACCAATAATGAATCAAAATCATAAAATCCTTTTTTATGCTGTAACCTCTTGAAGTAAGAAGTGGGCATCATCTGGTAAGAGGGGCCGTGAATAGAAGGGGAGAAAGTCTAACCCCATGAAAAATTGATCAGACCTGCAACTCCTTGTCCCAGTCATTGGCTCCTTCCCTCACTGAGCTGTTCACCAAAGAGACCCATGAGGTCCCCAAAGCAAGACAGCATTCTGTCAAGGCTCTTGAATACCCACCCCAGGCCAAAGGTAAATGTGCTTTTAAAGTTTAGTCTTAAAAGATTCATTAGACCTCCTGCCAATACTTTCTGCCACTTAAGTACCAGACTTCTCATGGTAAAGGATCCTGTCCAGCTTTAAAACCTGCTGTTGTCATTAACTTCTACTGCTGCTTTACTAAAGCTTTGTGTGGGTTCTTAGCTGACCTTCTCTCACCTCAAAGCCTCTTCCCCCTGCTTCACTCAGCCTGTGTACAGCAGCTGTGTCTTCTGGAGCTCTTGTCTCTCCTGGTTTCCTTTTTGCCCTCTGACTACATCTGGTTAGTGATTTTTTTTTGTTGTTGTTAGCTTTTCTGGTCATGTCACAAATGCTTATTATATTTATTAGAGCAAAAATGAGCGTGAGCTTACTGTCCTCCCCCTTATTCATTGCTGCATTCTGTAGATATTTGTTTGTTGTTACATTTTGCAGGCCACAGATGGCCAGTCACATAGCATGATGTGAGAAACTACCAAAGCTTTGAAATTCAGTGAAGCAAAAGGAGCAACTGCTTAAAGTTAGATAAGGAAGTTAGGGGAAAAAATGAGACCAGAGAATACCTGGGGAGGATTATCTGAGCCTCTCCAGAACCCATTGTAAAGGTGTAAGTTGCTAGGTGTGCGCATCTGCTTCCTTGTGCTTGTTAACTTACATGCCTAATGTCACATCTCTGTACCCTACTATAAAACCTCAGTTGTAACTGGTGCTCCAGGCCAATGCTTCATCTATGCTTGGCCCCATGGGCATAAATTCCTAAATGCGTAATAATAATAATAAATGAAACTCCACTCTCCTCTTGCTATTACAGCTTTGTCTTTCACGGGGAATTTCTATAACATATTGTTCAAGATTTCTTGTTGGGCCCTCTCCTCTCCCTGAATATCTTATCTACCTCCCATGGGCTTCAGCATTCACCTAGGATCTGGTTTCTTTAACCCGTTGCTTGCTTTTTCTGAGCTCTTGGTTCCCACAATCCCTGCCCATTTGGGCATCAGTCATTGAGACTCTGGTCTCTCTCACTGCTTCCTCTCCTTGCCCTGTCTGCAGAGCCATAGAGCCCAGGCCTTGGGGCATTGCTGTCTTCTTTCCCTCTTTCAGGCCTTTCTAAAGCCGTGTATAAGAGTAAGTGCAGTAGACCCCCACTGCTACCCAAATGCTTCCCTGTGGCTTCCTTTTCCATGTGTGAGGATTACCTGACAGTCCTTGCCTAGAAATAGGTGGGATGAGGACAGCTTATGAACATGATGAACTTGACTTTGCCCCTATGATCTGGAGGGCAATTAGTATACTTGCCTTCTCTATTCGGCATTGGACTGGATAGTACAGAAATAAAAGAAAGGAAATCCAAAGTGTAAGGATGGAAAGGAAGTAAAGCCATCATTATTAACAGACTGTATGATGGTTTACAAAGAAAAGTAAAATTTAGTAACAATTTTAGTTAGAATCTAAATACCTAGAAATAAATCTCAACAAGAAATGCAGTTTTCTATAGTAAAAACTATAAAATGTCATCAGTCAGTGACAAAGAAAACTAATGTAAATGAGGAGATACACTGGTTGGAAGATAAAATACTGTCAAGGTGTTAGTTCTAACCAGCTGTAGTTTTAATGCAACTTCAATGTAATTTTCAGAGGGTTTTTTTTTTGTAGGTTGAAGGTAGAAGTCATTAACAAGCTGATTTAAAGTTTGCATAAAGATTCATTGGGGGGTCTGTGCTGAGGCTGTAGCTCAGTTAGAGTGTTTACCTAGCATGCAGGAAGCCCTGGTTCTATCCCCAATACAGGATAAACAGTTTTACCTGTAATCCTAGCAGGTAGAAGCAGGAAGATACAGAGTTCAAGATCATCCTTGGTTACACAATAAGTTTGAGGGCAACCTGTGATATATGAAGCTGTGTGTAAAATAAAAACCAAAATGCACCAGGCCATGAATATCTAAGGCAGTCTTAAAGAATAAAATGTGAGCCAGGCATGATGGCTTATCCCTATAGTTCAGCATTTAAGGGGCCAGGTGGGAGGATTCCTATGAATAGGGTGCAGATTCCTTCCTGTAGTGAAAGTAGAATGACAAGAATGTGGACCAGTTGTGAGTGACATAAATCCATCCTGCACAGTGTTCTGCAATATATATGTGCTACATTTATATAGCGGCATATTTTAGAGAAAAGTTACTAAGAAATCCATCTTTCTAACTGAGGATAAATTGAATATGGCATGAAAATGCTATAATATAATTTGCTCATGCTTTAGTGCACTAATTTTCTTATGAGCTATTGGTAGGTGCCTACTATTTGTTGAGTAGGTGAACATGTGTTGTGTACTCTTCACAAGCTTCACTCAGACCACGTGGTCGTTCCTCTTCCAGAGCCAGGGCCATCGAGTCTCGGCAGCATGCTCATGCCTGCCCAGGAGAGTGCCTGGGAAGAGCTCATCCGCACTGGCCAGATGACACCATTTGGTACTCAGGTTCCTCAGAAACAGGAGAAAAAGCCTAGAAAAATCATGCTCAACGAGGAATCGGGCTTCGAAAAGTATCTGGCAGATCAAGCGCAATTGTCTTTTGAAAAGAAGAAGCAAGCTGCAAATAAAAGAGCAGCCCGCAAAGGCAGGGCCTCACGTGGGCCAGTCCCCGGGCCCAGTGCACCCAGAGCCAGCCATGGGAGCAGCGTCCTCTCTCAGGCCGAGGTGCGCTTGAAGAAGCACAGCCGCAGGCTGCAGAGGAGGGCCCTGCAGTTCCAGGGCAAAGTGGGCCTGCCCAGGGAGGGGAGGCCCCTGGAGCCAGAGGCCAGGCCAGAGGCCGAGGGCCACTCTGAGGGTGAGGAGTCCGGGTCCTTCCCCACCGAGGGGGAGGAGGAGCAGGAGGAGGAGGAGGAGGAAGAAGGAGCTGACCTGTCCTCAGATGGAACCGACTACGAGCTGAAGCCTCTGCACAGGTGTCGGAAACGTCAACAGAAAGCCCTGGTGCAGGAAGTTGATGATGACTTCCTCCCAAGTTCTGGGGAAGAAGCTGAATCTACAGGAGCAGGAGGAGGTCACAAGGGAGTGAGGTGCCGAGATGATGGAGATGAAGATTATTATAAGCAGCGGCTAAGGTCAGTGTGCAGGTTTGAGAATGGGCTATGCATAAGCATTGTAGATCCATCCTATCGTGTTAGATACCTGTATGTGTAGAGGTTTGACTTCCTGCAGGCATAGTGCTAGAACCAGGGACCTGGGTCCTCCCTGGAGCTGGCCCCAAAGGCATGGCCAGCCAGTGTAACCTAATTGGTGAGCTCCAGGCCAGTGAGAGACCACTCCTCAAAAAGGAGTAGGTGATGTCCCTAAGTGTCATAACTGAGGTTGTCTGCTTGGAGTCTTTGTTCCAGTGTCAGAGGCAAGTGTAGGATGAGGAGCTTAAGGGAAAGGCTAGGCCAGAATAATAGAATAGCCACTTCCATGAACTGTGTGGCCTTAACGTAGCCACCCCTCAGCCAGGCAAGGAAAGAAAGAGGTTGTGTTGTGTTTTTGTTTTCCTTTTGAAGTTGGTTAATGGTTTTAGAGGAATTTCTTTTTTAAAAAAAGAACTGACAATGAAGCTTTGGCATATGAAAGAATAAGCTTGCTTTCTTTTTATACCCATCCAGCTTTATGTGAGTGGCTGGGAAATTGAACCCGAGTTGACAGGCTTTGTAGTAAGCCTTTAACCACTGAACCATCTCCTCAGCCCCAAGCTTGCTTTTCTAAATCCCTCCTCCTTCCTTGTCTTGAAAAATAGTTATCTATGGAATCACAAACCACAATCATACCAGAGTTGCACCTGTGTATGCATACCTTTCTTTTTCACTTGTCTGGTATGTCAGAGGCTGGCTTTTACCACCAGGACTTTGTCAGGACATGGTATCAGGTAAGAGTGTCTGTGGAATGGAGTTAGGATTGTCATTGCAATCTGGTTTCTGTGAGCCAGGAAAAGCTGTCTTTCACTGAGCACACCTCCACTCACGCTGGAGGATGCCAGAGGGAAAAAGGAGCCGCAATATTTTTAAAGCATTTAATGGGATCATTTTTCCCAGTCCTCAATAGTTTTATTTCTCAATGTGTAGGGACCTATTTTATTGTTTTTCATTTATTTAAATTGATGTGTATACATGCATTATGGTTGTTGGTATATATGTGGCTGTATTGCACATGTGTGCATGTGTATGTGGACAACCTCAGGTGTTCTTAGAGACATCACCTGCTCCTTTTGAGGCACTGTCTCTCATTGGCCTGGAGCTCACCAATTAGGTGACACAGTGAATTCACTCCAGTAGTCCTCTTGTCTCCACCTCCCCAGTGCTGGAATTACAGGTGCACACTGCTACACCCAACATTTTACGTGGGTGCTGAGGATCAAACTCAGGTCCTTATGCTTGCCAGGCAAGCACTTTACAGTCTACTATATTTCTTGTAGTTTTGTGAATAAGGGCTGACCTGCTGTTTTTCTTGTTTAGAACTACTCACAACCCAAGTCCAAACTTGCGCGTACATTACATAGCCTTGTCAAAGAAGTTGTTTAAAAATAATTTGAGGATGTGTGACTTAAATCCAGTTCTTCAGAACTGTTGGACTACCTTTTTATAGTGCCTTCCATGGTACTATATAACTAGGGGTGGCTTCTGTTCGCCATTTCTGAGGCAGCTGTAGATAAGTGCATACCTAGTATCTGCCATGTTTGAAGAGTACTACTCAGCCTCAAACTACTGTAGGAAATTAATGAAAGTATTAATCTCCACATATTGATTATAAATGGAGCAATATATATTCTTATTAAATTGGGTCAATATTAAATGTATTTTAAACAGCAATATTTTGATCAAGGACAATTTATTTTGATTGAATTTTAAATATGGGTATAGTTTAATTTCACAGCAATACATTTCTTAATAATGTTAGGATTATAAAACAATTTATTATTTCCAAAGCCATATCATAAGCCATTTTTTGCTAAAGTTACAATAAAATCTCAAATGAATTTCAGAAATATCAATAACTCTAATTGCCACCAAAATACGATAGCTGTTAAAATTTTATAGCTAGTTATTAAGGCTGTTAAGCTGCAGATACCCACATTGAAATGTTTATATTACATCTCCTTTGGTGCTCTTTGGATTGGGTGATGAAGAAAATAAAATGCTCGGGATTGATGCATATTAACATTTGGAAACCACCAGTCAGTGTATTTTGTTACTTGTTGCTGACTTTTGTAGACGGATTGGAGTGAAGAACTTTACAATTGCTTATTTTAGCAGTGATTTGATGGTGAAAGAAAAATAATTTTTGGTGGGTAAAATATAGGCATATGTACCAGGCTGACAACTTCATGTAGAACTTAACAAATTAGGTTACAGCCTGTTAGAGTGAGAGACGATGACTCCTAGACGTTGTGAGACGCTCTCAGCTGAGTCCAGGTTAATCTTTACAAGGTTTCTTTGTCTCTCAGATGCTCTGGGGGAACTTCCTTCAGGCCTTTTCCACAGCAAGACCATTTCCAGAACTGGGTGGCAGCAATTACAATTCTGCATTCTCTGATTTGGTGGAGTCAGCTAATCTTGGGGGTTCTGACCAGTTGTAGACTGCCTGTGCATCATCCCTTACCACGTGTTTCTTCTTTCCTTCCAGTGGCCTCAGCTGTTTATTCAAATTTCTTCCAGCATTCTGGAGGCGGGCACCACCACATAGATTCTTATTCCTGTTGGAGGGATGCAGGTTCTACCAGTTAGTTCCATTAAGATTAGCTTTCTTAGGCTAATACTGCTACTCTACGTCTCCCAGGCATAGGGGCTCCCGTCAAGGCTTTGAGTGCTCTGGTTCCAGGAAGACACAGACTGGAAGTCCCCTTGTAGGGTAGTCCAGTCTGCAGTGCCTGGCCCTGGCCCTGGTTCCCCCAGTGTTGGGATATAGGTCAGCTTTCATTGTTTTGTCTTTGCTTCCAGTACCTGAGCCCATGTCTGCAAGAGATTTACAGACTGCTAGTGACCATGTGCACATGAAGGACCTAACAGTGTGAGGGAGCAATGAATTCAGACTAAGGTATAAGGCCTTATCTACGGGGTAGTTTAGATATGGTGTGACTCTTGTGATGCAAATTAAAACTTTCTGTATTTGCCCCCAAAGCATTGCCTGGCTTCAAGCCTTAGCTCCATGTCTTAGTAATGAAACTGAAGGAAAGTTGATTAACTTGACCAGGCAAGCTATTGTGTTTGTGAGGCCCGCTACAATCATAACAAGGTAAAGGCAGGTATATAGACTCAGAGAGGAATAATGTAGAAAGTGTATCAAGTGTTTTTGCATCTTAATATTGTTTTATGTTCACAATGAAAAAAACAGGGAGTCATCAAAAGTGCTGAAAGTTTACTGTAGAAAATGTTAACTACCATAAGCCAGACCCACAAGGTGGTGGCCCTGGTGTGCTCTCTTTTGCTCTCTCTCTCTCTCTCTCTCTCTCTCTCTCTCTCTCTCTCTCTCTCTCTCTCTCTCTCTCTCTCTCTGCTTGAAAATGAATAAATAAAATATTTTAAAAAAATGTTAACTACCATTGTGGATCAATGGAAAGTGCAATATCCAAGTGTGACCACAAGGTGGTGCAAAGAAGCAGCACATGGTTGCCTTCTCCTTCGTGGTAGAGAGACCAAACCCAAACCTAAGCCAGGATCCTAGAGTTTGAGGAGGTTTAAGGTGGCAGCTAGGGAATCTAGAGGAGGGCCTCTTAAACTTTTGCCATTCACAATTCCCTCTTTGCCCAAGAAAGTTTTGCATGACCCAGATATATAGGGATATAAGGTCATATAAATCATTTTACTGATAACAAGTCATAAAAAAGTTTATTGTAAAACAATTCTGTGGTGTGCATATGATTTTATCATTTATTAAAGATTAAAGAAAATTTACATACTAATGATGGATGTAATTGTTGTTTCTTTTTATACAATTTTGGCAGAAATTTTGATATTATGGGCTATAGAGCATCTTTACCGTTTTTCAGAACTCATTAGTCAGTGCTAAGACCGCTGCTTCCCATAAAGCTGTGTGTTGGTACAAAATGTGCAGTGCACAGTGGCAGAAGTATGTTTAGTGCTATTTCAGAAAGTGCTTGAAATCCTGTCCTAATGCCAAGCTAAAATTCATTTAATGAATTTTTTAAATGAAATTCAAATGGCAGTGTTTAAAATCAAGTATTCTAACACAGTGAAAACTAAAGGTATGCTAATTTGATACTAAGAGCAGTTTTGTGTGTATAGTTAAAACACTGCACTTCATGGCATCCAGTAGTCTGAATCTGAGCCAAGGTGTTTCTTCAAAATGCAAACCTAGCTTGGTGCCTGAATGTATTTTAAAAAATCAAGTTGTGCTCCTTCTGCTGCTTTGTAGAGTTTCTTTCATGGAGAGTGTGACAAGTAGAGAGTGATCCTAAGGTTGAAATTCAGCGTGTTAAGAATGACTTAACTGTATGAAGTGTGGTCTTTTTCCTCTTCGATCAGTGTGTAACCCTTGTGATGTCAACACCGTGTAAAGGTGGGGCATGCTCATGTTACAACATTCAGTTACACCGTATGGGGTTGCTAGTCATAGTTTTGGAAATTGGAGTCTAGAAGATGTGATAGGCATGGCGTGATTGGGGATAGAATTTGCCTCCTATCCAGTAAAACCCAAATTTGTATATGCCTGTCATTGGAACTTGCTTTTAGTACCTTTTCTAAATTTGTATGTGTGTGAATATTGTGCATGTGTGTATACATGTTTATATGTGTGGGCACATGTGTGGGCATCTTAAAGATCAGAGAACATCCTTGGGTGTTATCCCCAAGTATGTTGTCCACCTCTTTTAAAGAAGACCAAGTGTGTTCAAGGTGGTATGGCTGTAGACCACCCCTTATTGAGATAGGATCCCTTACCAATGTTTGACTGGCTGGCCAGTGATTTCTGGGATCCTCCTGTTTCTTCCTCCCCAGGGCTGGGATTATAGGTATGTGCCAACACACCCAGCATTTATGTGGGTTCTGGAAATCAGACTCAGAGCCTCATCTTGGTGAGTCTTCTCAGCACCTTAATACATTTTTTAATACAAAAGATTTTACTTTTCTTGTTCCTTGAATGTTATTTTATATGAATGAGCTTGGAGTTCAAAGGTCTGATACAGGCTCCATTCGTGGTGTAAATGTTACAACATGTCTTCTAATCTCTAAGGCTTAATCATCTGGGAAACTAATATTCCTCTCTGAGTGGGCTTCTGGGGTAGGATGAGTTGGATACTGGTTTGGAGGTTTAATTATATGCATGCACAGTTCTGGAAGGGGCAGGCTGTCATTATCCTCCCAGGGGTCAGATGCTGAGAGGATTCAGGGCAACTAGTTAAACACTAGTTTTATGAATTTGAAAGGTCAGAGGCCTCCACAGCTTTAGTAAGGGTGGCATCTGGGGCAGGGGCAGCATAAGGACAGTTGTAGCTTCTGTGTTTGAATATTTGAATGCTTCCCATGATGTAGGCACTTGGTCTAGTCCTTCCAGCCCACTGGAAGATAAGAACCTGGGCCTCAGTGCTGAAGTTGTATGGCCGGCTCTCACAGCCTCCACCTCCCTTGTTGGGGGTGTCTTCATGGAGCCTTTTCATCTAGCCTGTTTGCCCCGGGACTGCGCCTGTCTGTCCTTCACTTGAATCCTTACTTGCACTAGGAAGCGTTCAGCAATTTTAGAGCATGCTTAATGTTTACTTTCTCAATGCTAGGAAAAAGCACCTAGCCAAAAGCAGCTGATGGGAGGAAATGTTTATTTTGGCTTACAGTCTTGAGGAGAAGCCTAATGATGGCAGAAGACAGAAGACAGCATGGCATGAGCAGAGGCTGGGCTACAGCAGCAGGAGAGTGAACCAAGCTATATATATATATATATATATATATATATATATATATAATGAACCTATAACAATACTAAGCCCACCCCCAACAACATACCTCCTCCAGCAGTAACCATCAGCTGGGGACCTAGCATTCAGAAACAAATCACCACACTTAAGCAAAAACAAAATTGATTTGTTTAGACCTTTTTAAAGCCCAAATAATATTTTAAAAATATTTTATGTATTCATTTGCTAGGTGGAGAGAGAGAGAGAGATAGAGCATATGAATGGGCATCTCAGGGCATCTTGCCACTGCAAATGAACTCTAGACACATGTGTCACTTTGTGCATCTGGACTTACATGGGTACTGGGGAATCAAACCCAGGTCATCAGGTTTTACAAACAAGTGCCTTTAACTGCTGAGCATCTCTCCATTCTCCAAATAATTTGATCTGTGAAAAAAAAAATCCAAGTTTAGTAAAAGTTTAAATACTTACCTGGCAGGGGAGATACTATGATCTCAAAGGTGGTTTTCCCTGCTCGAGGCTTATCTACTCCGGATGTGTTGGCTCCTGCTATTTCCCCAGTGGGAAACTAGACAACATAATTTGTGATAGTGAGTTTCGTGCTCTCCCCTGCTTAAAAAAATTTTTAAAACAAGTTTAACCTAGATTTTATCCATAAACATAAATATAATAAATTTGAAGATTGCTTTAATCATCTGTTTCCAGGAGCTCATTTCTTTCTCAAGAAATCAGCTATTTTTTTATTTTCTCTTTCTTCCGGGAATCTATATTTTAAGAGAAAAGGAAAAGCTAAGGATGTTTTCTTAGAGAGCATGTTGGGCTGCTCTGAAATGACAAAGCTGATACACAAATGAAGACTAATTCTGCTTCCTGTCTGTGCACACCTTTCATTCTCAGCTCCAGCATAATTGCTGCATCAGTCTTAATTTACTCTGTGAGATCTGGCCTCCTAACTGTGGGTATTTCATCTGCTTGGATGTGCCAATTAAGTCCACCCAGATAGAACATAAAAAGGCAGATAAGAAAAGTAAAACACTGAGTATCTTTATTTAGCAAATTAGACCAATCTGCAAGGGATTCTTAGCTGTCTGAAATAGAAAACCTATTGCACTACAAAATGCAAACTATATTAAATACCCAGCTTGGTGCTTGAATATATTTTTAAAATATCAAGTTGTACTCCTTCTGCTGCTTTGTAGAGTTTCTTTCATGGAGAGTGTGGTAAGTAGAGAGTGATCCTGAGGTAGAAATTCAGCGTGTTAAGAATGATTTAACTGTATGAAGTGTGGTCTTTTCCTCTTCCGATCAATGACCCTTGCGATGTCAACACTGTGTAAAGGCGGGGCATGCTCATGTTAAGACAATCTGATCCCAGGAGCTCATGTTTGGCACTTCCTGTTAATCCACACACTTGTCCTGTTAGTAGGTTGGTGTAGGCAGTTGTGTACATTGATTTGTCTGGTGTTAAGTGTGTCTCATGGGATGGTTCAAGTCAGAGCATCTGTAGTTAGAAGAACTGCCAAATTGCTTTCCTGTTACTTGGACGAGTCTGCTGGTGTCTGGTGACAGGTGGATTTTGACTTGCCCTGTGCAGTGGTAAGGTGTGTGGGGAGGGGAGGTGTGTTTGTGCATGGAGCATCAATGGTTTTTAAAGATACAGTTTGAAGATGTGTGGATTTGGTTTGTCTGTCACCATTGTTTTCAGGGTGTGGTGGTTACAGAGGCCATTGTCCATTGGCTAGTGTTCTGTGGTCTAGCTAAGAGTGGGTAGGCTCTGGAGCTTGACTCTCTGCACTGGTCTTTCCCACCAGATCTTACCTGGTCAGGGAAGGCTTCCTCTGAGTGAAGAACTGCTCAGGTGGTCGGTTCCTTCATTTTTCCAGCTTCTCTTACTGTATCTACTCCATGGGATTACAGGAGTTAATACATATGAAATGCCCAGTAAGTACGTCACTGGTGCACAGCAAGCATCAGTAAACACCAGTTGTTTTTTCCTGTTTTCTGACTCATAAGTTTAAAAACATCCATATGTATGTATAATCTCAAAACAATACTTGTATTTGAAGAGTCTGCGCATCATGTCAGGGCAGGAAATCACAGGCCACAAAGTCAGAACAAAAGAATCCCAACTAGGAGTCATGAGATCTTGTATGTGTGTCATCTGTAAAATGAGGATTGGAATAGTCCTATCACCCTTTCCATGGGTGACAGGATTACTAGGACATGCAGCAGGTGCTCAGTGACTGTTGATTATTCTTGGGGATTTTGTGCCATGAGTTGAATAGCATGGATGAAGATTCCATCAGGCTAGGACGATGCTGAAAAGAAGGCCCGTGAGAACTGTGAAGAGCTCATGATTATTGGTGTGTATGAAAAGGGGATCTTTCAAGTAATAGTTGATTCCAGCATGCATAGATAAATTATTAGCTGTTAGAAACTTTTATTGATGGTAGGCTTTTTTGTATCTTTAGTATATCTATTTTTTACTAATGTGATTAATGCCTACTTCGTGATAAACATTTATATGAATGTTAGTACAGAAGTACAGGATCAGTATTCTGGTTGGGGCTAACAATTGATTTCTCCTTTTCACACACTAGAGGGCACTAGACCTCTGTCCAGGGGCAGTGAGATGTCATAGCCTGCTGAGTTCTGAGGGCAGGTAGATCTGGGTTTCAGTGAGTCCTTATACTTCCACTCTCAGGGAGATAGGCGAGATCTTCCCCTGAGGCTCTTCTGTGGCTTGATATCCAGGTGCTCACAGTCCTGCTTTCATAAGATGACTTGCCCACAGTGTCCTGTCCGTCTTGGAGGTCAGTGTGGGTTAGAGGACTAAGTGTTCCATGCTTAGGGCCAAATTTAAATCTTGCTTGTCCAAGGTTGCAGTAGGTGATTTATTACTTCTGTTATTGGTAGTTGTAATTTTTTTTTTTGAGAAAAGGTCTCATGTAGCCCAGGCTGGCCTTGAATTAGCTATATGGACAAGGATGACCTTTGAATTCCTGATCCTCCTGCCACCACCGTCCAAGTGCTGGGATTACAGTTCTGTGCTACCACACCAGACTGCAATAGGAGTCTTGACATTTGTTATTTTTTTATTCACATTTAAATTGCAGTTACCTAAAATTTCTTGAATTTTACTGTTTTGTAAAGGCTATGTAGTATGCCCAATAATTATGAGATTTTGCCTGATAACTATGTAGTTTCCTTAGCATATTGTACATGTATGTTCTCATTTAGCTTTTGTAAGAACCCATTATTTGGATTATTTTGTGGTCAGGCATACCAGTGCATCAATGGCGAATGACATTTTCTGAAGTTCAGGCCTCTCCTTCCCTCTTAAAGACCTAGAACGCAGTCTCTGTGTACATCTTTTCACGTCTCAGTGGTTCTCCCACTGGGTTCTGCTCAAGTGCAGGGTCCTCAGGAGGTAGATCCCCTGCTACTCTGCTGCTTGTCCATCAACACCATGATCACATTGTTGCTTTTGCTTGAGCTGTGACTACTGCAAGTATGGTGTCAAGGAAGAATGATGGGAGCGTCCAAAATGTTCCTTCCTTCTGAGTGAGAAAGTTCAGTGTAGGTAGACTCCTCCTTTCCTTGCATGAGAGGAGTGCTTTCAGAAGCCCTGGAATATCTTCCTCAGCCTTTGCTGTTGGTCCTGGGCAAGCCTGGAACCAAACTTGGGCTCCTGGGGGTACAGACCAGTTCTGTACCAAGTGGACCCACCAGGGAATCTGAAAAAGAGCTAAGGCTTGAAAAACAACTTAAGTTTAATTTTATTGTTCAAAATGAGGTGTGTGTGTGTGTGTTTGGTTATATGATTTAAAATTAATAATTTCTCTAACTTTGAAGCCTTCCCTTTTTCATGAGTCATTCTATGTAGCAAACCTTAATCATGTTTATCTAGTAGACAGAGCAAAGTGTATGGTCTTAGAGTCACATTGATAGGAGTAAGTAGAACAGAACAGGAAGTTTCTAAAATCACTTTTAGATGGCCCGCTTAGATCATTTTCACAGCATGCTTCTCTGCGCCTCTGTTTCCCCTATCCCAGGTTTTATTCTGAGCTTTATTCACTCAACATTTATCAATGCCTGCCTTTGGAGGGCATTGTGGTGGTCTCTGTTCTCAGATAGCTCCCAGTCTAATAGGAGAGGAACAGGAGAATTTCTCTGTATGCTAACACTTGATGGAGAGGAGACCACAAGTGTATTGAGGCTGCCATAGCATTAGGGTGGTATGTAGAAGACTGCCTGGTCAGGGAAGGCTTCCTCTGAGTGAAGGACTGCTCAGGTGGGCAGTAGCTGAAGGATGTAGGAGGTGGATATTGAAGGACAGGCTGGGGACAGTGCTGGATGTACAGGTGGACAGAATTGAGGCCACATATAAGGAATGGCATAATAATAGCCATATTTTCTACTTATATAATTTAAATATCCTTGGAATGCTGCATATTATAAAATAAATGAATTCTAAGTGGTGATATTAGCTTGTAGTTCTACTGACAGGGCACCCCAGTAGCTCACACTGGTCCTGGTGTATTTCACCTGCCTATGCTGGGTCTGGATTTCTTATTTCTGAACATTGTTGCAGTATCAGCCTCAGGTCCCAGAGTATGCCCATGGTCTTGCTCCTGCTCACATGTGGAGAAGCCAGGGAGTACTTTCTGTGCCTGCATTGGATTGGAATTTAAGTTTATGTTTACTGGCTTCTCTAAGTGGCTTCCAGTGGAGTCGACAGTGGGCTGAACATGGCAGTTGTGTGAGGAGTTAGGCCTGCCAGGGAACACCAGGCCCGCTTCATTTTATGTGACTGCAGCTGTGCCTATTATATGTGTGGATGTTTTTAAATGAGAGGATAGAAAGCATAGATATATTACTCCTTTTCTACAAAGGTAAATGTACAACTCACTGCTTCCAGCCAATTTTTTATTGCTCTAATATATTTGAAATAATTTTAATATACTTATAATTTTGAATTTTACTATGGATAAAATATATAGTTTGTTCTTATGATTTAATTGCATTTATACACATATACTTGTAAATTCAACTTATATACACACAAATACATATAAATTGACTTTAGCCAAATGGCTGGCATATTGTATTATCATTAGACTTTGTAAATAATTATACACTTTTTTTCATATTTATTATTAATAATTAGATACATTGTATGAGTAAGTCTTATGGTATCCCTCCTCTATCCCCACCCCACTGGGGGCTCCTCCTAAGAGGGCTTGCTGGGCCAGTCCATGGGATAGGGGTTATGGATTGTACAAGAGGTAGCCAGTTTTTTTTTCTCCCCCACCATGGTTCTTACAATCTTTCTGCCCCTTCTTCCGCTCAGATCCCTGAGTCATGTTGGGTAAGTTTTAGGTCTGCTTTACTGTTGAGGTCTTAAGAGTCTCTGGATTTCTGCTTTGGATTGTGTTGGATATCCTCAGTGTCTGTCTCCATTATCATTTCCCAGGTTATCTGACTTGCTGTGGAGGTAGGTCTCTTGCTCATCTTGCCACTTCCTCAAAGGTTTCATTTGGGCTCTATATCATAAATTAGGGGTGGTTTATCTCCTGCCTGGGTGACAGGCAACATCTCCAGTCCTATTAGTGTGATTGGGTTGTCCACAGTTCTGAAACATACAAACAGAATCTCCAATGAAGAATGAGATCAGTATAGGTTAAATGAGACAAACTTTGATAATTTGGCAAGATATTAATGGGTATAGCCTCTCTCTAGATCTCTGGTTAGTGGGGGTTTCCCCCTGGAGCCCAGGTTCTTGGTCCTCATGGGATTACCATGGATTCTAGTTCCAATTAAGGGTTACCTGCCTCTGAGCAGATATCTTAGCTAATTAAGAAGCTGTTGATTACCCACCTAGGTTTAATGCCACTATTGTATGGATGAGCACTTCTTGGCTTACTGGTCTATACTAGTCTTAAGCATTCTTGTAGCATCCATTCAGTGTTGTATATCAATGACCTCTGCTTTCTTGGAATATCTTTGGTCCAATTTCCCTGGCAGCTCATTTTCTAGCACTACACATGCTACCATCTGGGGGCTGGATACCCTTCTTGATTAAGCAGGGTCTCTCGGTGTTGTATGATGACATTTGTGATATCTTCAGGAATAGGGTCTTACCTTTTGCCTGGGGCATGTATTCAAGAGCTTTGATATAAGCCTGTCTTATTTTGGGGGACCTTGTGAGTCTCTTCGATTAACAGCTCAGTGTGGGAAGTAGCCAATGGCTTGGACAGGGAGTTATAGGCCCAAGTAATTTGTCTTGGGTTTAGGATACCTCCTGCCATATTCAGGGCCTCTCTTATCTGATGATGCCCACAGAAATCAGGATTTTATAGTATCCTTCATTATTGGTTTAGATGGATGTGTAAGTCCCCTGCCCTCCCTTTCTTTTAACCCTCCCAATTCTTTCCAACCCCTTTATGTCTTTCAATTCATCTGACAGGTTTTCTTACTGTTCAGGCTTAACCTGGTTAGGAACTGCATATGAGGGAGACTATGCAGCACTTGACACTCTTTCTTGTCTGAGGTCGCTAATAATGATCTGCTCCAAGTCCATCCACTTTTCTTTAAATTTCATTATGTCATTTTTCCTTTCAGCTAAGTAGAATTCCATAGTGTACCACAAAGTCCCACAATCCAGTGATGGGCATCTGGGTTGATTCCAATTCTTTTCTATTATGAACTGAGCCACTATAAACATGGTTGAGCAAATGTCTCTGTGCTGAGGCATGAAATCTTCATTCAGGCAGATTCTCAGTAGAAGGATAGCTGGTTCTTCTAATAGCTCTACATCCATCCTATTCAGGAACCACACTGCTTTCCATAGTTGTTGTACAAGTTTGCAATCCCCCCAGCAGTGAATAAGGGTTCCTTTTTCTCCGCATCCTTGCCAGCATCTATTGTTGGTGGATTTTTTTGAATGATTGCCATTCTGACTGGAGTTAGGTGGAATCTCATTGTTGTTTTGGTCTGCATTTCCCTGATGATTAGTGATGTTGAACATTTTCTAAAATGAGAGTAGGCTGTTTGTATATCTTCTTCTGAGAATTCCCTGTTGAGTTCAGTGCCCCAGTTTGTGAGGGGGATCTTTGATTTATGTTATTATTGTTGTTGTTGTTGTTATTATTATTATTATTATTATTATTTGAGTTCTTTGTAGGTTTTAGATATTAGGCCTCTCTCCAAGGAATAGCTGGCATAGATTGTCTCGCATTCTGATGGTGGTCTATTGGCTTTGAGTATGGTGTGTAAGTCTGTACAGAAGCTTTTTAGCTTGATGAGCTCCCATTGGTTGAGTGATTGTTACACTTCCTGGGCTTCTTCAGGAAGTTTTTCCCTTACTCCTATCTCGTGGAGAGTTCCTATTTTTCCTTCTAGGGTTTTCAGAGTTTCAGGTCTTATGTTATGTTCAGGTCTTTAATCCATTTAGAGTTGAGTTTTGTACATGGTGAGAGGAGTGGATCTAGTTTCATTTTTTCACATGTATTTAGCCAATTTGTCCAGCACCATTTGTTGAAGATGCTATCTTTTTGCCAGTTGATGTTGGCACCTTTGTCAAATATCAAGTAACTATAGTTGCTCAAGCTTAGGGCAAGGTCTTCAATTCTGTTCCATTGGTCTGTTTGTCTGGTTTTATGGCAGTACCATGCTGTTTTTTTATTACTATGGCTTTGTAGTATATATTTAGATCGGGTATGGTGATACCTTCTGAGGAGGTTTATTATTATTATTATCATTATTATTATACTAAGGATAGATTTGTGGCTATCTGAGGTTTTTTGCCATGCCAAATAAATTTCGAGATTATTTTTTCTAGTTAGTAAAGAATGAAGCTGGGATTTTTATTGGCATGGCATTGAATCCATATATTGCTTTTGGAAGAATTGCCATGTTTACAATATTCTCCCTATCCAGGAGCATGGAATATCTTTTCATCTTTTCACATCCTCCTCTATTTCCTTCTTGAGCATTTTTATGTTTTCATTATACAAGTCTTTTACATCATTGATTAGCATTATTCCAAGGTATTTGATTTTTTTTTGAGGCTATTGAAAATGGGACAGTCTCATTGATTTCTTTTTCTGTATGTGTGTCATTTGCATACAGGAAGGCTACTGATTTTTGTGTGTTAATTTTGTATCCTGCCACTTTGCTGAAGGAATTTATCACCTTCAGGAGTTTACTGCAAAAAAGGATAGTTTTACTTCTTCCTTTCCAATTTGTATCCCTTTTATGCCTTTCTCCGGTCTTATTGCTTGGGCTAGAACTTTAAACACTGTGTTGAAGAGCAGTGGTGAGAGTGACATCTCTGTCTTCTTCCTGATTTTAATGGGAACTCTTTAAGTTTTTGTGAATATGATTTGGACTTAAGGAGTTTTTGTATTGGCCTTTATTATATTGAGGTATAAGCCCCCTGTGCCAATTCTCTCTAATGTTTTGATCATGAAGTGATGATTTTTGTCAAAGCCCTTCTCTGCATCGATTGATATGACCATGTGGTTCTTGTGAGTAAGTTTATTAATGTGGTAGATTACGTTAATCGATTTCCATATGTTGAATCAATCTTGCATCCCTGATCATGGTGTGTAATACTTTTGATGTGTTGTTGGATTTGGTTTCCGAGGATTTTGTTCAGGATTTTTGCATCTAAGTTCGTCAGGAATATGGGTCTGTAGTTTTCCTTTTTTTGTTGTGTCTGTCTGGTTTTGGGATTAGGGCAGTAGTAGCTTTGTAGAAGGAGTTTGAAAGCATTCCCTATTCTCCAGTGTCCAGAAAGAGCTTCAGAAAGGGTGGTTTCAGTTTTGTGATAAAGGTTTGGTAGAATTCAGCTAAGAATTTATTAGGTCCTGGACTTTTCCTTTTGGGGAGGTTTTTGATTACATTTTTAATCTCAGTGGGTGTGATGGGTCTATTTAAGAGGTTTATCCTTTCCGGGTTTAGTTTTGATAGGTGGTAGGTGTCTAGGAATTTATCCATTTCTTGCAGATTCTCCAATTTTGTGAAGTAGAGGTTTTGGAAGTATGTCCTGAATCATTCTTCCAATTTCATTGGTGTTTGTTGTGATCTCTCCCTTTTCATTTTTGATTTTGTTGATTTAGGGCTTCTCTTTTTTTCCATTTGGTTAGATTGGCCAGGGGTTTGTCAATCTTGTTTATTTTTTCAAAGAACCAGCTCTTTGTTTCATCAATTTTTTTTGGTTTCTTTGTTTCCAATTCATTGATCTCTGCTCTGATCGTAATTTTTTCTTTTTGTCTTGAGCTCCTAGGGTTGGATTGTTCTAATTTTTCCAATGCCTTTAGATGGGTGGTTAGGTTATTAATTTGAGAATTGTCTTTGTTATGAAGGCATTTAGTGCTATAAATTTTCCCCTTAGGACTGCCTTCATTGTGTCTCATAAGTTTTGGCATGTTGTATTTTTTGTTGTTATTTAGATCAAGAAATTTTTCAATTTCCTTTTTAATATCTTGAATGACCCATTCGTTGTTTGGTAGCATATTTTTTAGTCCAATAGTTCGTGTATTTTCTGTTGTTTCTCCCATTTTTTATTTCTAGCTTTAGTGCATTGTGGTCCAATATGATGCAGGGGACTACATAAATTTTCTTGAATTTATTGAGGCATGTTTTATGGCCTAATATGTAGTGTATTTTGGTGAAGGTTCCGTGGGCTTCTGAGAAGAATATATATTCAGTAGAGTTGGGATGGAATGTTCTATTAGGTCTAGTTGACCTATGGTTTTGTTAAACTAGATTATTTCCCTGCTGATCCTCTGTTTGGATGATCTGTCTAGAGAGTATAGTGATATATTAAAGTCTCCAACTATGATAAATTGGAGTTTATTTTTGTTTTGTTTTCCAATAAGTTTTGCTTTATGAAATGTGGCGCACCTGTATTTGGTGCATAAATATATATGATAGTGATATCCTGTTATTGAATTGTTCCCTTGATGAGTAAGAAGAATTCCTTCATTGTCCTTTTTGATTGCTTTTGGTTTAAAGTCTATTTTGTTGGATATTAATGTAGCCACACCTACTTGTTTTTTGTTTCTGTTTGCTTGAATGATCAGTTTCCATTCTTTCACTCTAAGGAGGTTTCTGTCTTTAGTGGTTAGCTGAGTTTCTTGAAGGCAACAGATGGAAGGGTCCATTTTTTTTGATCCAGCCTGCTAGCCTGTGTCTTTTTATGGGAGAGTTAAAACCATTAATATTCAAAGTTATAATTGTGAGGCTTGATTTAATCCCTGTCATGGTGAAGTGTTTATGGGATTTGATGTCTGGTGGTGTTTTGATCTTCTAAGCTTGGTTATCATGCCTGACCTCTAGAAGACTCTTGGGGTTGATTGTTCATCTCGTCTGTGTGCAATATTTCATGAAGTACTCTCTGTAGGTTTGGTTTTGTGTCCATATAGTTGTAGAGCTGGCTTTTATCATGAAATGCTTTCCTTTCTCCATCTATTATGAAGGATACTTTTGCTGGGTACATTAGTTTGCATTGAAAGCCATAGTGGTTTAGGTTTTGAAGTATTCCATTCCAAGCCCTTCTCGCTTTCATGGTTTCCATGGAGAAATTTGGTGTTACTCTGATGGGTATGCCTTTATATGTGATCAGTTGTTTTTCTTTTGCTGATTTTAGAACCCTGTTTTTGCTTTCAGTATTTAGGGTTTTTACTATATTGTGTCTTGGGAGTTTCTTCTTTGGTCCTGCCTGTTTGGTGTTCTGTGTGCTTCCTGAATCTGAATGGGACTTTCTTTTGCAAGAATGGGGAAATTTTCTTCAATAATTTTCTTGACTATGTTCTCTATACTTTTGGTCTGGATTTCTTCCCCCTTTGGTATCCACATGATCCAGAGGTTTGGTTACTTAAGGGTGTCCCAAAGTTCCCTCATATTTGTTCACATTGTTTTTTTAACTTATCCAAGTTTTCTTTTAATCCCAATCTATTTCTTCTGCTTTGTCTTTCATGTCTGAGTTCTAACTTCCAGGTTAACTCTGGTAGCGAGGGTTTCTAGAGATATTTTTAATATCTCCATTTGATTTTTGTTTTCCAATACAGCTTTTTGCATTGTGAAGACAACTCTTTGTTGAGTTGCATTTTCATTTCAAAGTTTGACTTAATTAATGCTTCCTGGTAATCATTTTTGTATTTGATTATGTCTTCATTTAGTTTGGCAAGCTGATTCTTGAGATTCTATGATTGCTGGTTTGCCTTTATCTTAATTACTGTTCTACCAAAATCTGTCTGTTTTTCAATTGTGTTAAGCCTGGTGGTGAAACTTGTAAGCTGATTCTGCACATTTATAATTAAGTGATCAATTTTTGCTTCCCTTTCCATCAATAATCTGGTTATAGATCCCATGCAGATATGTCCTGAGCATGTTGTCATCTCCTGGGCTTGCACCTGCATTCTTTCTTTCATATTTTCATTGGGGACTTCCACAATGGAGCTAGGTGAGTTTGGTGTGGGGCACTAATCTTGTCTTTTCTTTTTGTGTTGTCACCTGCCCATTTCCAGATGAGAGGTTGATTTTTCATGAGTCATCTTCAGGGGCGGGTGCATGCACGAGTTTGTGTTGAGGACTGGTAAGGTCGGAGCAGGCTCTCAATTATTGGGGGGGGGGGTGCTTAGACCTTAAGTAGTAGGAGCAGGCTGGGGGCTGGACATTTGGCCATGGCGGGAGCCAGCCAGGGGAGTGTGCTCTCGGACTGGATGAAAGCCAGAAGTGGGTGGGGCTGTGTATACTGGGTGGGAGCTGGTGGGTGAGATTTGGAGTGACCCATGGGTAAAAACTGATAGAGGTCGGGGTGCTCCTGCCAGGCTGGGGCGGAGCTGGCAGGGGCCTGGGCTTTTTTTTGGTGCTGCAGTGTGGGTCTCTGGTATGGATCTCAAACATTATCCCAATGAGTCCTGATGTGGCTGTTGGTCTGCCATCTTGACCCAGAAGCCACTCAATACATTCTTTTTAATTTCTTTTCTTGGTTCTCTCTGGAGTGAGTGATGTCTCCTTTCTTTGCTGTTGATGTGACTGAGGCAGCCAGGTGTGTGTCGCCTTTGCCACTAGAAGTCAGGGTTGGTGGACAGGGTCCTGGGGCCAGTGGGAATTGGCAGCTCCCTTCACTAGCCTGGGGTTGGATCAGTGGGAGGGTTCCAGGGCACACAGGGCACCTATAGCCAATTTTAAGTCATTTTGTATCTGCCTATTTTTTTTTCTGGCATATGAAAGTCTGCGTAAGTCATGACAGTTTGCTGTTTACAAATTTTTTTAAATTCACTCTTTTTTTAATATATTTATTATCCATAATGAGTTACATTATTTAGTGGGCAAACCATGTGTTGTTATCCCGAATTCCCCACTTCCCCCCCTCCCCATCCCTGATCAGTTGTATATCCTCCTTCGTGGGCTGTCTGCATCAGCTGTTTACAAATTTGTTGCCAAGTTTTTATTAACTTCAATTTTTATTTCTGGAGATTGAATGCAGAGGTTTTTGCATGCTAAACCTATGTTCTGCCTCTGAAATGCATTTCCAATCATGACAAAAACTTTAAACTGCGTATTCCATCCAGCAGGTGTCTCTTGAAGGGTAGATGTCGGTAGGGCACTGACATCAGTCATAGTGGCTGTGGTTCAGGTACACACATTCACACATTCTTCTGGTAGTTCTGTGAAACATTTCTGGGTCATTACTTACCACACCCAGATAATATGGAAATTCATACCGCCTGTTTCCTCCTTGTAAGTAAACAAGTAGTAGTGACTGTTAGGGACTGGTTATAAAGATTTCTACATGTATTCTTGAGTATATATAATCTCACTTTAATTAGTTAAGCACTTAGCTTCTAACTGTGTACTGATGCTTTGCATGTGGCACCTCATTCAGTCCTATCTCAAACCCAGTCTCACTGGGTAGGTCTCACTGCTCTCTGGCTCAGAGGCGGAAACTTAGATGCTACACGGTTAAGTTACTTGCTGAGGGTTTAGGAGATTGTGATGGTTCAGATCTGAAATGTCCTCCAAAGTCTCATAAGCTTTGAGTCCCAAGGTAATGGGACTTTTGGGAAGTGATTGGATCACAAAAGCTATGACCTCACCAATGCCTTGATGGGCTCATAATTTGATGGGTTATGGAGAGGTGATGGAAACCTAGGAGTTGAAACCTAGTTGAAGGGAGTGAAGGGACATGCCTTGTGGGTTCCTAGACCCTTCCTCCTTCCTGGCCACACCTTGGGTGTGAGGTGAGCAAGCACTTTTTCTCCATCGTGTGCTCCCTGCCATGATGTTTGGCTCACCAAAGCCCAGAAACAGTGCTTGGGAAATGAGTCTTCTGAAACCATAAGCCAAAATAAATCTTCCCCTTTTAAAGTTGATTTTCTCAGATATTTTCTCAGTGGCAGAAAGCTTGCTAACATAGTACAAGATTAAATAATAATGCACAAAGATTTCATTCTAGCCAGTCTGCACTGAGACTGTATGAGGGCCACACTACTGCTTTATTTTACTCAGCATATTTAAAGCACCGTTTTCCCCTTTACACCTGTTGACCAGGCAGCTTGCCAGGCTGTGGGGCATGCTCAATCTGTAAATCATGTTATGGAAGACACTTTCAGGAAGACTTGACGGCACCTAGGATGGGGAATACCACTGTTTCTCCCCCCCCCCCACCTTTGTGGTTCTAGGGATTGAACCTAGGCACTCTGTTACTGAGCTACATCTCATTTCTGTACTTAGGATACTTAGTTCTCCTCCTGCTGGCATGGGTAGTCCCTGGATGGTTAGCCCTATGCCACATGAGGAAGATTGGCTTTATATCATAGAATCTTTTAGTCTGAGTCCCATGTGCATGTGGCTGTATTTTCTGTCTTTAAGATGTGTGTACGATTCTGCTGGGGTAGATTTGTCTTCACAACAGCACGGGTGCTTGTCGACCATAATAATTTATCCCACCACCTTTACTCATCCTTTGGCCAAACTGAATGAATTTTCAGCGCGTTACTCTTTATGAGGTGGAAGATACTGGGATGTTCTGTGGTAGCTTATGTGGTTGACTAGTTGCTGAGTTCTGTGGCAACATGATACCTGTCTATTTTAAGACTGAGAGGAAGAGGGCAGGAGGAGAAGGTGAAACCTTGTCAATGCAAAGTGTTATGGTGGGAAATTAAACAGCCACAGAAATTTACTGGTAAAGTCTAAAGAAATAGATATCATCTATCAGTGATACTTAATGTGTGATAATATTTAATGATCTTATTTTGCCAAACTGCTAAGGCCAGTATCTTCTGCTGTTTCCTTTCTTTCTCTTCCTGTAAAATTATCTTCAAGAAATTATAGAATAAAGTCTTTTTAAGTGTGTGTGGTAGCTTTTGAGATTCTTGTGGTTTCACAGTATCTACAAATTTACTCAATATCACTGTCCTTTGTTATATAAATATTTGGTGCTAGGTTTGGCTATTTAAGGTTTGGGAACTAAGGAATACCTGAAACTGGTTGCTAAATTTCTGAGCATGAGTAGCACAAATTCAGATATGTCCATAAGGAAAGTGTTAACTATACCTTTCTGGTTTTTAATGTTCTGATAGGGATACATCTGAATACCAGGAGGATGGGCTATCTTAAATGTGTCACCATGCCTTACCCACACTTTTCTGTAGTCCCCATCAGAGAACTCAGTCCTAGTTGCCTGGGGAAGACTGGGTTACCATTATTCTAATAATGACGATGTGTGTGGAAAGATGTTTAACAGCATCCTTGGACTTGGCCTTCAGGATCCCAGCATAGATCTTTTACTGTCATAATAGTAACCACATCTGTAACAACTAGTGAGTGTCTAGACATTGTCAGATCCTAGGTGGGGGCAGGGAGGTGAGGGACACATTTGTCCCTGTTGAGAATCACTTTTGTACACCATTAACAATGAACTAAATTTCTGGCTAACATGAAACTTGGAAGAATAAGAGACTCTTATAGCCACCTAGAGATACTTCAGTTTGTCATTTGTGTGAAAATAATTTTAAGGAAAAAAATACTAATAAAAGAGAGATTGCCTTTAGAAGTTAAACACAAAGACATTAAGTTTTTTATATATAAAGAAGTACCACATATTATACCTTATGATTATGTGGTAACTATTTCCCTAGACTTGGCCATATAGTGCCTTTTCCATTTGCTGTTCTCTGGAACTTTCCAGTAGGACTTCATTGATCTGATTTCTGAGTTATGTCATACACACGACAGAGCAGTTCCAGATTACCAATCAGTACTTTCTTATTTATTTCAAGTAAATTTCGGTTACTTTGAAGAGTTGAACTTTTCATCCCTGCAAGGTTTCTCAGATGTGATTTATAGTCTGCCAGCAGCTTCCTGGGTGGTGCCCATCATTCTGGCCTGTGGGTACTGGGTAGTATGCCATTTCTACAACAGCAGTGTGTTTTGTCTTTCATTTTCTCCTTTGCTTTCCCTCGGACATTCTTTGTTACTCTTGCATTGTTGGTGGCAGATAGCTATCCTCTGCCCATTTCTGCTCTCTTCTTAACGGGCTTTTTAGTTGACTGCATTTATCACTACTGCTGCTTTACTTCATTTCTGCCATTTTGGAACTTATAGCATGTCAACTGTGTGCATGTTGAAAAAAGACATCCTTTTATTTTGAAAATAATGGCATACGAGTGTTTATTTTGGTAGCTTTCTTTTTGCTCGTGTCAGAGTTCGTTATAGTTAATATGAATGGAAAATCAGTCTGGTTCCATGGCTGCATCCTCTCCATAGCTGCCAAACATGGCATCGTGCTCTGAAGTAGAAATGTCCACCAGGTTAGCAGTATCCTTGAACACTCTTTCTAAACGGTGCTGTTTTCAGTACATAGTTAAATAATTAGTAAAAATCCAATACAGCAGTCTTAACCAAAAATCTGCTTTATTACCCAACATTGTTTTATGCTCAGTACTGTCATTTTTAGACAGAAATAGCAATTGTAAAGCAAATATGCTGAAGATGAGTGGGTAATTTTGATAATGAATGAGAGCTTACAGAAATATTTCTAGAGCATCATAGTAATTCAAGTAAGAATGGATTTGAAAAGGCAGGAAGAGAATTAGTTTTCTCCTTGAATATTAGTGTTTGAATAAAGATGGCTGCCAAATGCCAAAAGACTTCTAATTTGCCTGTTTTCCAGTACACGATGTAGAACTACCTATTTTAATCTGTTTTGTAGTCAAAATAATAGAAACATGATTTTTATTTTTTACCATAGGAGGTGGAACAAACAGAGACTGCAGGGCAGAGAGAAATGTCTGAAGCTTGAAGAGTCTGAGGAAAGTGATGCTGAATTTGACGAAGGTTTCAAAGTGCCAGGTTTTCTGTTCAAAAAGCTCTTCAAGTAGGTGCTGTTTATTCTCTCCTTTGTGTTTGTCACTGAGCCATTGTTTACAAATTAATGTTTTAGAAATTACACAGTAGTTACCTGTGGGCCCTCAAGGTACTTCAGCAATTTATTGCAAATACAGACACTCACTGTCAAACGAAATTTTAGCCACATGCTGTTCATTAAAATTAGATGATAATAAATTGACTAACGTGCGCATTGGGTATGTTTGTAAACTGATGAATCTGTGTGGACCTGCCTCAGCAGACTAAAAGCAATTATTTAAAAGCCTCTGGATTGAATTATATTTTTGTTCTTGGCAAATTTAAGGGGCCAAACCTCTGATTTCTTAAATCATATTAATTTAACAAGAATACTTGTATATTAAAATCAATACCAGGAATTATATATTAAAATCAAATTTTGGCGAGTTCTTTTTTTCTATATGGAAATAAAAAGTATTTGATTTTCTGAGGGTCTTACCTAAGAATACAGCTGGCCAAATGTTCATCTAAATATTTTATGTAGATGTTATTCTAATGTCAGAAGAGAAGACATAGGCAACACCTTGAGGATTAAGTTGCTATTGGAAGTGACTTAAGTTCCGCTTTAAGTGGCCAATTGCTGAGGATGACTGGATGCTGCCCGATAGATGTATGCTCTGGACTATATGGCTGGGCAGGCCTCCAATGATGAATGTAAATACTGGAAAACTTTTACTTCTAGGCTTTACTTAAGATGCTTTAAGAAGGCTTCTTAGGAAGTTAAACCTTTTATAGGAAGTTAAACCATTTCAGCTGCTTTCTTTCTCTTTCATATCAACTCATAGCCCAGAGCAAGATCCAGATTTTTTCTGTTAATGGATTAAGTTTAATGTCCTTCATAGATTCGAGCATCAGACATGTATGTCCTAAATTTGTGGAAGATGTCTGCTTACTCTTAGTGGTTTCCTCTCAATAAGTGTGTGTGTGTGTGTGTGTATAATAATTTTTTTTTTTTGCAGTTCTGGGAACATCACTCGTGTTAAGCAAGTATACTACCACCGAGCTACATCCCAAGCAAAGATCTGCCCTCCCTTTCTTCCTTGTTTCTTCTCTCTCTTTTTCTTTCTCTCCCTCCCTCCCTCCCTCCCTCTCTCTCTCTCTCTCTCTCTCTCTCTCTCTCTCTCTCTCTCTCTCTCTCTCTCTCTCTCTTTTTCTCTCTTCCTCTCTCTGTCTTGTGCTTACCCCCTCCCTCTCTCCCTTCCTTTTGCTAGGGATAGAACTCAGTTTGCTCATCCTAGGCATGTGCTATGCCACTTTTAATTTTTCTATGTTGGAAGACATGAGGAAGGTAAATAGTAGTTATTTTATCCAGTTAAGCACATAACAAATCCAAGTCCTAACAGTGTGTATTGACTTAGCTAAGTGGTCATAGCTGGATAGAGGAAGAACTGTGTCAGGAGCAAAAATCTAAACCTCTAGTAACTTCTGCAGAGAAGTTAATTCTTTGCCCAGAGAGGTGACTGCTTTGTTTATTGCTTCTTCTCAATGAAGAATAACTATGGAAAGGTAAATAAAAACCATACTTATTGGCAACTCTTTTATTTTCTCTAAAGTATTATTTTTTTAAAATATTTTATTTATTCATTTTCAAGCAGAGGGGGGGGGGGAACACACCAGGGCCACAACCTTGTGGGTATGGTTTATGTGGGTCCTGGGGAATTGAACCCAGGGCCTTAAGCACTGGAGGCAAGTGCCTTAACCGCTGAGCCATCTCTCCAGCCCCTCTAAAGTATTATTTATTAAAGGATAAATAAAGTATTCTCCATGTGGCCTGGCAAAAAATTAATGCTCAAATGATATATGGCATTGATTTAAGAAGGATAGGAAACTTTTGCATGTGTAGCAGGTGATGTGGTAAATGTCCTCATGAGTCAAGTTGAATGAATAGTTTTGTATGAGTCACATTTTTTAGGAAAGAAATTTCACAGTTAATAGAACCAACTTTGCTTTACTAAATATATGTAGGAGTCAGTATGTTGCTGTTAACTTTTATAGTTAATATAAGTACATCTTTATGTCTTTAATTAGTCTTAATTTCAACCTTGAAAATTACTCTATTGTTTTATCAATATAAAATATAAATTATAATAATTATAATTATATTTATTTATAAAATATAATTATTAGTTATAATAATTATAATACTAATATTTATAATTATAATACTCTTATTTTATAAATATAAAATATAAATTTTATAAAATATAAAATATTTTTAGCATTTTATAAATTTTACACAACTTGTATATCTTTTATTGTAGGAAAACTATCAGATGAATAGGCTCTCCATTTTCTCTTCTACGATTAGGTTTAGCCAAGCCAATTTAATTTTAAATTGCAGATTTATTTTCACTCTATTTACTGCACTCTGTTGAATTGAATTAACAGGGAGTCAGAAGGTACAGTTTTCTAAGTGCTATTTTCTGCAAGGTAATGTTTAACTTTAAATTTTTGTTTTGAAAGTCATTCCAGCATATGCATTCATCTGTATAATTTAGCAACCATATGACAGACTTCAATCTTTTGACCTTATTTTCTACCAAACTGGTAAATGCGGTCTTAGGATGGTACAACAGTGCCAAGTTACAACAGTTACCTGTAGTTATTTGATAATGCTTTGGCCCCACGGGGATAGCAGAGCAGAGAAATTTCCTTTCTGTCTTTAACTTTTCCTAAGAGTAAATTTTACATGCTTTTAAAGGTTTTGAAGACTTGATTCTGTACTCTGTTTTTATTTTAACCATGTAGTTATTTTAGTGCTTACTATTCAGAATGTAAGGAACCAAGTCAAGGTCTGTTAGTAGCTCTAATGGAATCATAGTCCAGGCCCCTCATTCCTCATGCCATAGATACCCCTGCTGACCAGAGTGGGGAGTGTGAAGGCTTGCATATGTGGTGGGTGAGGACCCCCACAGTTTTGTACAGTTTCTTTAGCTGTTAGAGACAGTTAAAAAGCTGCCTAAGGAGTATTTTCCTTAAGTCATGTCTTTATTGCTACTCATTTTTCTAGTAAGCCTACCATTGTGTGACCTCAGAAAACCCTTGGAGCTTAGGTTTGGAGATGCTGAAATACCAGCACACTGTATGTACTCCTCCAGGATCACATACAATCCAACATCTTGGTTTGCTCCTAGATTCCTTCTGGATACCAAACTGGTTATCATTTCGGTCATGTTTCCCAAGGGCTGCTTTCCAGGTTCTTCCAGTCTAAGAAGTGTGGACTGTGCATAGATAGAGAACCTTCTTGGCCCTGTGCTGAGTGGAGTCAGAATGCCCAAGGGATGGTACTGGGGGTTGGGGGCAGGTCCCTGCTTGGAAGAGCTACTCCCATAGTTAATCTGAGTTTAGTAAGAGGAGGTCAGTTGTGCTAGGATTCTAGGATTTAGTGAAAGTGAGTGCACATTTTTATTTTCACTTGAATCAGGGTCTCACTATGTAGCCCAGGCTGGCCTCAAATTTTCAAACCTCTTGCCTCAGCCTCCTGAGTGCTGGGATGATAGGTGGTATACTACATGCCTAGATGACACACCAGATATTTTTATTTTTTTAGTTTTTGAGAGAGAGGCTTTTGGAATATATCTTTTTAGAAAGCCAAAGTAGAGCCTGTTCATGAATCTGATTTTATTCAGATTCCTCAGCTTGTCACATTTGATGTAGGGACTGTCCTTGGCACTCTAGAATGAATAGTATCTTTGGCCTCTGCACACTAGATCCCAATTGTCCTTCCTTACTGGTAACAAAAATGTCTATAGATATTTAAGTGTTATTCTCAGTGACATACCACACATTTATGGAATTGTCTTTCTTCCCAAATTAATTGTTCTTATATTTATGCTAGATTTCATTGGGTTTTACCTTTTCCAAAGTCCATAGCTAGTGTGTTTGCTATAATTTACAAAGTTATAAGCAGTAACTCTTCGTTTTCCTTATATATTAGGTAATAATGACAACAGCTAGAGTCAAGCTTTTAGACTTGATCTTCAAAATTCATAATTCTGACATTATGATGAGAGGGTGTTAAACCCAACTCAACAAGAACTGAGGTTCAAAATGAGGTTTACTTCCCTTTCCTCTTCTTCTGCCTTTCCCTCCTGTTTTGAGACAGGTCTCACACTGTAGCCCAGGTTGTCTTGGATCTTGTGGTAATCTTCTTGAATGCTAAGATTTCAGATAGCAGTCATAGCACTTGGTTTAGGATGAGATTTTAAGTAGGCTGACCGGACGCCCAGTAGTAAATACCAGGGCAGTAAAGCATCAACAGGAACCCTGCTTTCTTTTGCTGTGGGTAGTTCAGTAGCCTTGGTGCTTCCTGTAGAGAGAAAAATCCTTTCATTTTTTTCTTAAGTGGGTTTTGATTTAGATTGTTAACTTAGCATATAATCTCATATGATCCCATGGTCTTTTACTCTTGGAAAAAAAATTTTTTTTTGTCTTATTCTCCTTTGGGGAAAAAAAAAAAACACTTTAAAAATAGGGCACTATTGCTGGAGAAAGGAAATACCAATAGCATTTTTTAAAAAAGAGTTGATAGGGAGATATTGTTTCTTTTTGATCTGTATTTCTTATTTAAAATTATAATAGGTCTGATCTTGTACCTATGATATTATCCATAAACCAATTTCTACTTTAAAATATTAACAGACCTTTTTTAGTCTCTATAAACTATTTTTTAACATCTGCTAATAATACGACTGAATCATCTGTTGTGTACTAATTTTGAGACCAGCCCTATTATTCAGACTTGTTTATAGCCTTAAAATTTAATTTGATATTTTTTCTATAAAAAGATAATATGATTATAAAGTCACTTTATGATAATGTAGCTATAAATTATGGTGTTCTCGATTCTGCTTTATTGGTGTTCTTCAGACTGAAAAATAAATGTATTGTCTCCTTTTAGAAAAATATATGGAACTTTATATTCTGAGTATTTGGGATTCTTACTTCCCAGAAAGTGAATAAAAGATAGTAAGTTTATGCTTGTTTACCAGGCTATTTCTAATGTTGAAAAAGAAATGAAATAGACCCTAATTACTCCATTTATCAGTTTAATTAGAAATGTGTTAACATTCTATAAAGAAAAATTTGTGATTTTATGCCTATGTGATCAAAAATGTATGACCTCATAAATACAATACTCATGTAAAGCACACATCCAGCATGTTTCTCTGACGGGTACTAGAACTTAGCTAAATGATTAATTCATGAGTACTTTCTGTTACAGTCTGTATTACCCACCATTTTCCATTTTCTCTTTTCTTGTTGCTGTTTGTTGTTGTAGGTATCAGCAGACAGGTGTTAGGTGGCTGTGGGAATTGCACTGCCAGCAGGCAGGAGGAATTCTGGGAGACGAAATGGGATTGGGCAAGACCATCCAGATAATTGCCTTCTTGGCAGGTCTGAGCTACAGCAAGATCAGGACTCGTGGTTCAAATTACAGGCAAGTGCTCCTCTGCAGACTGTCAGTCTGTAGAGCTCAATTAATATTTCATCAGATGTATTGCTGTGGAGGAGGGTCTTGTGAATTATTGATGACATTTCAATTACAATATTCCTTTAATTCTTTTAGTGGGGGACATCAAAGGAAAAATTTTACGAGACAATGGAGCTGTAGGGCAGGAGAAATTAAACATGTAGCACTTTTAATGAATTCCAGGCATTGATGCTTCATTTTGCAGATGAGCCCCACTAGATATTTTGGGTCAATATGATGTCTAAGGTTAGCTCTTACAAATGGATTGTTTACAAACTCAATTATGTTAATATCAATAGTTTACACAATATGGAATTTTAAATTAGACATAATACCTTTAGTCTCATTTATTAAATTTTACATTAAAATGTTTGTTCTGGCAGGAGACCAGGTGAGCATTACAGTGAGTACAAAGTCTATTCATGAGGAAAGTAGGAGCTTTGAAGAAGCCATCTCCATGATCTCTTTCACAGTCTGTGCACTTGACAGCTTGTAGAGACATTGTGCACTGTCTTTTTGAATGAAGTTACTTTCTGCTCTCTATGTTTTGGACTCTTCTCCCAGGGCCAAGGCCTATATAATTGTCTAAAATGATAGAAAACTGTGTGTAGGTTTTCCTCTTTTTTTCTCCTTAGAAATTTAAGTAAACTATTACAGCTTTTATAAACTAAAGGAATAAGTAATCTGTTGAGTATAGTAGTACTAAAATGCTTGGTCTTAAAATAAGAACTGTGAGCATTTCCATATTTAAGCTGTAAGTTGGCCTCATGGTGTAAAAGTTTCATGGCAAATTATGTAGGAGGTTTAATTTTGAACCCAGAAAACCTAAGAGTGCCTCCTGTCTCAGTCGGCTTATCTAATGTGTTACAAGCAATGGAGTTGCCTGGTGGCCATGTCCTAAGAACAGGCACTCACTGCATATGATTTAAAGGTACCTTTGTCACAGTATCAATGTTCCCGAAATCTACAGTATCAGAAAGTAACTGCCCCACACTCCAGAAGTGTTTAATCGAGAGCTAAATATGTACTGAGTAAAAACCATCATGTTTCGTCTCACAGGTGTCTTATTTAGTACTCTTCTTGTTCATTTAGCAAGGGTGACACTTACTTTGAGTTTCAACTGCATTTATATAACTGTAGGGGGAAGAGAAATAGAAAAAATTGTAAATATTTTTATTTACAATTTATTGTATTTTTTATATGTATTGTATTATATTACAATTTATTTATTACAAGGAAATGGCACTGAACCAGAGGACTTTCAGTGTGTTCAATGACAGGAATATTCTTCAGATATCTGTTAAATATTGCCTGGAAGTGTGAAAACATTCTAGCCCAGGGAAAAATTGGAATTGAAAGTTACTAGCATTTTAAAAATACTTTTTTGTTCCAAACAAACTCTTTAGTTGGCTTGGTCTCAGTGACTCTTTTGCTATTTGTTTGTATTAGTTTTTTTGTTTATTGAGGTAGGGTCTCACTCTAACCCAGGGAATTCACTATATAGTTCCAGGGTGGCCTCAACTCATCTCCCAACTGCTGGCATTAAAGGTGTGCACCACCACACTAGACATTATACATACATACATACATACATACATACATACATACATACATACATACATGTATATATATAATTAGAATGTCCCAAGTTGTTGCAGATGGCTTCTAGGACTATCTCCCTAAAAATTTATGGAACTTTCTTATTTTTTATCTATTATCATGGACCTAGTGTGGTATCTAACATTCTGAGTATAGGAAATGTAAAGTTACCCCTATTGTGTAATTGTGATCTAAAAATTAAAGCAGTGATAACAACCCTACTAGGAGTGATATCAGGTATCAATGACCATGTCATCTTTTCCATAATGAAATAGTATGGAATATTGGGCTAACTTCTAGATCATCTTTACTAAAATAGTGTTAGTAGAAGTGGCTTCCAAAAACATAGCAGTGTAGCAGCCAAACACTGAGCTCTTCACAAACAGAGCTGTACTGAGGAGCTTGGTGATTCTCCGTGTAATGTGCTGAGCAACTTCAAGAATGGTTGTATGACACGTCCTCCTTCTAAACTAGGTGAACTTTAGGTGAAATGAAGATCTGTGTGAGCTAGCATTGCCTTACTGGCTATGTGGATTTTCTCTGAATGCATGTAAGCCAAAGAAGTTGGGGGCTCAATTGGAGATGGTCTTATAAGGTGCTGTTGAAACTGTGTCATCTCTAATATTAAGAAACTTCATGGTAAAAGAAGTTTGGTTTGCTCATTTATCTTATTTTTAAATTTTAATGTTATTTATTTAGAGAGGGAAGGAGGGAGGGGAGGGAAGAAGGGAGAGAGAGGGAGAGAGAGGGAGGGAGGGAGAGAGAGAGAGAGAGAGAGAGAGAGAGAGAGAGAGAGAGAGAGAGAGAGAGAGAGAGAGAGAGAGAGAATGGGCATGGCAAGGGCTCCAGCCACTGCAAATGAATTCCAAACACATGCACCACCTTGTGCATCTGGCTTTTGTGGGTACCAGGGAATGGAACTTGGGTCCTTCTACTTTGCAGGCAAAGGCCTTAACTGCTAAGCCATCTCTCCAGCCCCTTATCTTGTTTTTAAATGTGTGTTGTACACCTGTTCATTCTTAGAAGAGGGATGAGCATGTTGCATGTAGTTAATATAAATTTATACTGGCGTTGTGGTCCCAGTTAATGGCTATGCTGTCTTCTCATTTTGCCATTTATGTTACAGTAGCGGGCCCTCTAAATTTATGATAGAGAAGAAATAAATTCTTTGCCTTTCAAATTTTAGTTAATACTTTGGTGCCTTGGTTATCATTAAATTATTATGAAGAACAAAAACTAATATTATAAAAAAGTAACTTTTAAGGGTAAATATTGTGCCTTATAGTTCTTAGTAAGTTCTATGTTATAACTAGTGGGTTTCTACCCTGCAGGTTGAAATATTTGACCATAGGGCTATTGACTTCTAAATTCATTAGGTAATCAATGGTGATCAAAGATAAAAGGAACTATCATCTATTTGGTAATTGATGCTAATCACTTTAGTACATTTAGTCATTTCTTGTGCTCATCTCACTGCTCTTGAGTTTGGGAGAGGAAGATTCACTTGACTGGTAATGGACTTGATGGCCCCTTCTGTGGTCCAGCAACAGTTTGCCTTGACTCGGATGTCAGCTTGGCATGAAAACCTATTCTTCTAATAGAGGGAGAATGACAAATTAAAGGCATAATAATGCCCGATAGATGTTCAGCCAGAAGGAAAAGTAGTCTTACATGACAAAGTGTGTTACTGACATAGAATTTCGCAGAAATTATATTATTAAAGAGAGAACATGCTATACAGCCTGAAAAGACATATACGTGATTCAAGCTTATTTGAATGTGAGCTTGTTTGAAAGTATTTTAGACAGCTGTTGATTGGTTGCTAATCCCTGCTAAGTGTATATTGCTGAAAACTCTTTATTCCCTTTGGAGGATGTAAAGAAACTGGCACATTTAATCCTTTTAAAAAGGAATGCTGTCATGAAAGGAGCCAGGGGCCAGAGCAGAGTCTTACTCTTCCCAGGGAGGTTGAGGGGCACCTGTGTGAGCCTTGCCGGTGGTGACAGCATGGCTGAGAAATTCTGTAGGAAGAGTTGAGTTTATTGTGTCCCACTGAAGGTCAGGGAGGTGGAAGGTTCATAAGTAGACAAAGGTATTCACAAGTAGAGTATAAAAATGAAGCACCTTTGAGATAGGCCAATTATATTGCAGTTATGTTGATGATTTTTTAAATATTTCAGACACCTGTGGCTTATATATTGAGTCATTTGTAAGCGTTTAAAGTTCAGGAGTCATTTATTAAGTTTCAGCAAGAAAATAAGCCTTGAGGGCTCGACAGATGGCTCAGCAGTGAAGGTGCTTGCCTGCAAAGTCTAGCGACCCAGGTTTGATTCCCCAGTACCCACGTAAAGCTAGATGCACAAAGTGGTGCATGCATCTAGAGTTCGTTTGTAGTGGCTGGAGGGCCTGGTGTGCCCATGTCCCTCCTCCCTTGCAAATAAATAAAAATAGTTTTAACAATTCCTGCATGATTCCTCAGAGATAATCTCTTTCAATATTGTCAAAACATGTCATGTTTCCTAACAACATTTAAAGAAATGTTTTCATATTCATTTCTTACTTGCTATGTAGGTGAGGGACTGAGATAATTCCAAGAAAATTGTCTTTTCTTTGCAAGGAGTTGAGAAAAAAATGGTACACATCCCAGCAGGATCAGCATGGGGTCCTACCTGCGTGGGTGCACCCAGGAAGAGTCATCAACTTGTATAGAGAGAATGGGACAGGGAAGGCTCAGTCAAGGAAGCTGAGGTATAAAGGATGAGAAGGTGTTTATGGGAGGGAGAAAAGCAAAAGAAGGAGCAAGAAGACAGAGGTTGTGCACCTGATAGGGCCTGAGGACAGTTAAGTCTGGTGGGCTACTGGCCATAGGGGCAGGAGTTAGGAGTGATAGCAGTAAGATAGGCAAGGTTGGACAGGGGATTGGTAGAAGTGAAGCCAGATGTTCATTGTCTTGTAGGCCAGGCCAAGGAGTTTAGAGAAGGCTGTCAAGCAATGGGATGAGGCATTCAGATTTTGCTTTCAGAAATAGTGCAGGAAGGCACCATCACCTATAGGAGATGGTAGTGTTTAGAACTGATGCAGTGACAGTATGGAGGGTACCTTGCAGAGAGATTAAGGAGGTAGAAGGTGATGTAAACTTGGCACTGATGGCACATGGTGTGGAACAAGAGGCTTGATCAAGGAGCATGCCTGGAATTCTGGTGTAGACCACTGGAGAATGGGTAACAGTTCTGTCCATTGGATTTGAGAAGCTCTAGGGAAGAGGTGGCATATGATCCCACAGGGACATCACAGTTGAAACTGATGTGTATGTACTTCATTTTAAGCATTGGCTATCACCTAGACCCCACTTATGGACTATATATACAGCAGTAGAGAGCAAGAGAAATAGCTCCCCTGACCTGGAGTGTAAATCCTTCCTAAGCCAATCAGTTCTACCCAGCCAGTTTCAGGGGTGTGCTGAGCACACAGGCTTTAGACGGATGGGACCCTCACTTCATGGCCATACCAGTGATCAGGGCCCATAAAGTTGAACTCTGGGAGGGAGAATTATGCCTGCTCCCCTGTGGCAGAGGAAGGGAAGAGCACATTGAAACAGTGGCCACCACTAGTCTCCCAGCTGTCTGGTACCAGAAAATTGGGGTGACTTCATAAATAATTTCACTTTAAAAAGTATCATGAGCATTTCTCAGGCTATTAAAGGTTCCTTAAAAACTGTTTCAATGGTTACATATTTTACTTTTTAAACAATACCCATCCCCTCCCTTTTGAGGCAGGCTCTCATTCTAGCCCATGCGGACTCTGAATCGCAGGCTGGCCTCTAACTCACTGCAATCCTCCTACCTCAGCCTCCTGAGTGCTGGGATTAAAGTATGAGTCACCATGCTCAGTTTAACAAACCCTTATAGTGTTTACTAAATGACACCATTCTAAGCAGTTAACAGATATTAATTGCTTCATCTTCATAGTAACTCTAATTATGATTCCCATCTGAAGATGAGAACCTGTGGTACAGAGGCTAAATAATGTGCCTGAGATCATACACTTTGTGTATACAGGCAGCACCCTTAACTACTGGGCCTCTGCTATGGAATGATGTGGAATACTTCAACCCTTCCCTTATCCTTGGACATTTATGTAGTGACCATCCTATCCATAGTATAAATAACGCTACATGCCATATATATCCTGGTGCATAAATGTTGTGTTGGAATGGCTGGATCAGTGTGGCTGCTGGCAAGGCTTGAGCTAGTACTGCTGCTCTGTGCTTTCCACAGTGGCCCGATGAGCTTTCTAGTATGCAACTTTGGTAGTTTGAAGGAATGTCCCCCAATAGATTCAAGTTTTTAAAGTTTTTCTCCAGTTGCCTGGCTGGAGGGTGTATCACCTTGTCCTGATCCTAGGGTATGTCTGGGGTGGATCTGGAATTCCAGCTATACATATGCAAAGAGCAGTCTGAGCTCAAGCCTGGAGTTCCTGCTGTTTGCAAGTTTGAGTTTTGAATTTGCTTGCTTGCTTTTGGGATTGCTGGTGATAGTTTTCTCACTCCACTTGGACCTGTGAAAGGAGGCCAGCCTCTTTCTCCAGTATGGAATTTCCCCTGGATCTATAACTTCAAGAAATACTTTCCTCCCAAACTGTGCCTGGTTTGGAGATTCAATCCAGTGAAGTGTGGTTGACTGCGACAGTAGCTCATGCACTGTTGTCATTGCACAGGGAAGTGGGCAGCATTTCACAGTGAGCGCAGGTCATAGCCACCAGAAAACTAGCTTCGAAGCCTACTTCCATCCCCTGGCAGCATGTCACCCTAGCTACACAGCCTTCAAAGCCCCTGAACTATTTCTGTCCTGCCTGTTTTCCAAGGCAGTGAAGATGTGTTGAGATTCTGGACTGAAAACTGTTAGACTGTAAAGCTTCAGACAAATTTAAGACGCTGTTATGCTCACCTAAGTTTGGGTACAGTGTGTTAATAGAAGAGGAGAGAAAAGTAATTTTCTATGTATTAGTTGATTTTTCTTTACTGTGGGTGTTTGCTTTTAAAGCATTGCTTGGTATTTTCTCTTAATTCCTGCATCCACTGATAATGAATGGATTTGTATAGATTTTATTTACTGGGTATTAACCCCTAGATTTTTCTTTGAAAATATGTCAATAATTTTCATAGGTTGCGCTTTTTTTTTTTCCAACGTTTGTTCTTTTGGCAGTTGATCATTTTCTCTGCTCTCCATTTCATGGTTGTTTTCTTCTTGGACCTTTGGATGCAGGTTCGAGGGGTTGGGCCCCACTGTGATTGTCTGTCCAACAACAGTGATGCATCAGTGGGTGAAAGAATTCCACACATGGTGGCCTCCATTCAGAGTGGCAGTTCTGCATGAAACTGGTTCCTATGCTCACAAAAAGGTAATGTTACAATGTGTCAGTACTCTTGTTTGACCACTACTATATGTACTGGTTTTTCTTTATCAGATGAGCATTCCTGTTTCTCTCATGTAATAATAAAATAATTTTGTATTTATTGACTTAAAGCTTTTTTGTTCCCTGGATCATCATGCATTGAAATTTATATTTCCCTCATTTTTTTAAACCACATTATCAAAAAGAAGGCTTTGGGCTGGGGAGATGGCTCAACAGTTAATGGTGCTTGCTTGCAAAGCATGTCAGCCTGGCATGGGTTTAATTCCCTAGTACCTGTGTAAAGCAACTCATCTGGAGTTTGTTTGCAGTGGCAAGAAGCCCTTGGTGCTCTCCCTCTCAGTTTACTGTTTGTGGTGTTGACACATGGAGGATGTTATAGTAGTTCTTTTGTATAGAGCCTTAGTGTCATGTCTAAGATCTTGACTTTGGTTTCTGGATCCAGACTTATGACGTAAGATTTGATCCCTTTGTTCCTTTCTTATCTTCTTATCTTATTTATGTTTGGATGTTGTCGCCATTTCACGTACATGGTTAGGGACAACTGTGTTAGACAGTAATAGTCTACATTTTTCACCCATGTTTTCAAGGTTCTGCCACTGCTGGTGTGTCCTCGTGAGCCTAGCTTGCTTTCTTTCCTTCAGTGAGGTTCTTTCTCCATAGGTGAGCTGTCCATGCTCCCTGTCTAAATTTAATAGTGGCATTCTGGCCAAAGGACATTTGTTCTGAACAAAATAGGGAAGAGGAGAGAATTTCTCTTCATATCTGTGAAAAGAGTAATAGTGATTGTGCTGGTTATCATTTGAATGAATTGTCTTTATTTTCCTAATGCTTTATGTTTTAGCTGATATAAGATGAATATTGAAAATTATTTAGAAAACATCACATGATCATACACTTTATAGACAATGCACATCTATCATTCTTCCCCAATTAGCTTTTAGTTTCTCACCTCTCTCATTATTTAATTGTATATTACCTTTGTTAGTCTCTGATTGGCAGCATAATTTAGGATTGTTAGGATGCACACCTAGCAGCTATGCAAAAAAAAAAAAATATGGGGACTGGAGAGATAATGGCTCAGAAGTTAAGACACTTGCCTGTAAGGCCCAACAACCTGAGTTTGATTCCCCAGTACCCATGTAAAGCCAGGCGCACAAGTGACGCATGCTCTGGAGTTTGCTGCAGCTAGAGACCCTAGTATGCCCATTCTCTCTGTCCATCTCTCTTCTCTTTCTCTATACTTGCAAAAAATAATTTTTTAATGTGCCTAATAATTTCAACCAAATTATCAGACCTAATGAAGAACTTTTCAGGCTTCTGAATCTCCTTTAATTGTTGCCTGAAATCTCATTTAATGGTAAACTAAGATTTTTCTCTTTATGATTTATGGTCCTTTTTTTTCTAATAGAAAAAATTTTGTGTGAATTGATAGATATTTGTTGTACAATTATAAATACTGTGTTCTAGGTGCTTGATATTGTTAGGGCTCCAATAATATATTTTTAATTACCCTTGAAAAGCCAACTGTTTTCTTGGGGAAAGGAAATCCATGAGGAGATAATGAAAGAAGGCTGTTTTGTCGTACTTATCCCATAATTCACAGTGGGTGGTGGCATCATTAGCACTGTGATACAAAGCTTATTTAATGATCAAGAATCCTTTCTCCAGTTTGTTGGGAGAAGTGTAATGAGAAGCTGCTTATATTCTACTTGACTGTGATCACTTGATGTGATCTCTCCCCCTTTTTCTGCTGTTATAACTGGTAATTCTGTGGACCATTTTAGTAAATTCAGAGCTTTGCCTTGTTCTGATCTCTTTGTGCCTCCTAGAAGAATACATGGTAGAAGTGCTTGTTCATAAAGGGTTATGAGGATAGATTTTGTGGAGGGTGGAGCCTCAAACCTGCCATTTCATTACTTGGAGAACTTGGCAGGTCACTTAGCTTCTCTGAGCCTGGCTTGTTAACTTGTAGACTGAGAATAAGTTTTTAAAAATAATTTTCTTAAAATTATCAAGAACAAAACATTAATGTGTGTACACCAAGAGTTTGGTGTGGTCTCTGATGTATACAGTGACCCGGGTATTTTTTTGTCAGCAACAGAGCACATCCTGGTTCTCTTCATCTCTGTAGTTGTGAAAAGATGTTGAAAGAGACATTGCAGATTATTCAGCATATATTCTGGGTAAAAAGTTCATGGTCAGTGCCTAGACATTTTTTCTCATGCTCAAACGTTCATTCAAAATGAAATAGAATGTTAAAATTCTTTTCATGAAGTGCAAGATATGGTTAAATTTTTAAACCAATCATACCAACACTTGCCCATCTGATAAAACCGCCATTAAAAAGGCCTGATTTCTGGAACACTGGAACCAAAGATTTGACCCTTTTCATTTCAGTCAATAAACATTTATTTGAGCATTTACTCTTCTAAGCAAGTATGATTGTGAAGGTATAAAGCGAAGGGAAACCTAATGCATTTCTTCCCAGAGGCTCTCATTCTTGTGAGGAGGCAGTTTCATCCCACAAAATTCAGTAAGTCTGTGAATCCTGCTCTGCAGCAGAAGTGCTGCAGCATTTGATACGGAGACTTTACATACCTTGGGAAATTCTAGAACTTTTTAAGGGAGCAAATTCTTCATAAAGTATTTAAAATTATCATTATTTTATTTATTTGTAAATTTCATATTTTGATCATATTCATTTCCCCATTACCCTCCATGTTTCTCTTCTGCTCCCACTGAACCCCTTCTTCCCAACTAGTTCCCCCCTCTATTTTCATGGCTATTTGTGACCCAAGGAGGTTAATTCGGGCTCATTTATTTATTTATTTTTATTATCCATAATGAGATAAATTTAATGAACAAATAATGAGTTGTTATCCCCATTTCCCCAATGCCCCTCTTCCCTATCTCCACTCAGCTGGATATCCTCCTCCGTGGGCAGTCTGGATCAGTTCATGGGGGTAGGGGATTATGGATATCCTAGGAGCCAGCCCAGTTCCACCCACCTTAGTGTGATGTTACTGGGGGGGGGGGCAATGTCTCTGGGAGTTCTTCCCCACCATGGCTCTTACAATCTTTCTGCCCCCTCTTCCACTCAGTTCCCTGAGTCATGGTGGGTGATTATTAAGGCTGCTTTATTACTGAGGTCTTAGGGGTCTCTGTACTTCTGCTTTAGGTTGTGTTGAAAATCGTTGGTGTCTGTCTGGCTTATCCTTTGTTGACTGATTGGCTGTGGTTATGGGTCTCTTGTTTGTCCCACCATTCTCTGTGGGGTTCCATATGGATCCTCCATGGTTGGTCAGGTGTGGCTCATCTCTTGCCAGGATGTCAGCTATTGGCCTGCGGTTCATTGGTAGGGTTGGAAGAGTCACAGCTCTCTCACTGCATTCTGAAAGATACAAACAGAATCTCCATCAGAGAGTGAGATCAGTATAGGTTAACTGAGATACACATTTCTGAATTGGCTAGATTGTATTGTTAGTAGCCTCTTTGTAAATCACTCGTATAGTGCATCTCTCTTTGGGGGCCCAAGAGTTTGGTTCCCAGTGTATTTCGCCCTGAGTCCCCAGTTCTAGTTAAAGGCTCCCCGTCACCGAGTGGATTATTTGGCCGTAATTTGGGTTCTTATATGAGCCTGGGTAGCTTAAAAGTGGCTGCCCCACTGAAGAAAAGGAAAGATTTGATTTTTTTAAAGCAGAAAGTGAAAGGGTCAGATAGAAACATAAGTAAGAATGGAAAAAGGCCATCTGCTCCCTCAAGTACCCTGAATATTTCAGACCCATTCCAAGTACACAATTACAAAGTGTTAAAATTCTTAATAACCTCAGAGTTGGTGTGCATACTCGATAAAATAAATGGTAGATGCTGGGCTTGTCCTGTGAGGTATATTGTAAAATTAGTTGCTGGATCCCTTTTTTCCTTCATTGTCAGCACAAATCCTTGTTTATTAAAGATTTAGCTTGAAGGAAATTTTAATTAATTACAGGTGCAGTAAATCCTGCTTGGGAAGCCGCCACCGTGTTTGCTGTGAATGGCCTTCATGTGCCTGTGCTTCGCTCGCTCCCGCTGCCTGACAGTGTGATTTATGGCTGTTGTTTTCTACCAGTCCACTGTTTGCCCTCTAGGAGGGATTGGTCTCCTGAGTCTCCGTAATAACAGCAGCACTTCCACAGACATCTTTTAATGACAGCAACACTACAGTCAGTAAGTCAGGCTAATTGCAGATGTACCCTATTAATTGCAAAAACTAGGAGAGGTTACATATTTTACAAGCTTTTAATTTGAAACCGCCCGAGATGATTTGTCTTAAGTGTTTGGATAGAGATGTCCATAATATTCAACAATTCACCATTATTGAAACTCCAGTCCAGGCAGTTATAGAATTCTGAGATTGAATCAGATGAGAGCAAATAGTCATAGATGGCTTTTTACCAGTGATTAAGTGGAGATTGTTTCCAATGGGGACATTTTGAGCAACTTTTTATAAAAGTTTCTTCTTAATTCTTGTTAATCATTAGACAACGTTCTGAGCACAGTAGGAATTCTGTAGTTCTATAGTTGGCATTATAGAATCTCCAAGGTCAACTTCTTGAAGGAATCAAAAGAGACTACACATAGCCCCAGTGGCATATATTTAGAAGACTGGATGTCTTATCAGCTTGAATGTGGTGAAGCTCCCAGCTGCCTCACTTTGGAAGTAGGCACTTTGGAGGTGAATGGGATGACCATGGTGAGTCTGTGCATATAACAGTTAGAAGTTCTGGGATCCATGAGCAAGGGAGCCTGCATGTACAGGGTTGATCAACCACAGGATGATGGGACGGTTTGTGAGTCCAGGCAGCTATAGTTGCTCTCCTGTCACTCTGTATGCACACGCATGGGGCTGTTGCCTTCCCGTGGCATGCCCCATGTGCTGTCAGAGCTTCTGAAAGCTTCTATCCTCGAGGGAGTTTCAGTTGGGGGTGCTTCATGCCTAGCTTCTTGGTAGACATTTAAATGTGGAGTAACTGGAAATTAGCTCTGGCTTTCGAGTTTGTGGGACTCACCCTAGGAGGTGTTAGGATGGAGCTTGCTCCTTTGGGACCACCAGTAGCTGAAGAAGCAGCAGTCTAGTTAGGAGCAAGGTGGAGGTGGTTCTACCTGTTTGCAGGGCCTGCCCTGCAAGGAACTGACTGTTCTATTTGTGGGAAGGGCAAAACAAAACTGATGCAGTACAGCAGGCATGACCTGAAGTGCAGTGTTGGGCTGACATTGAACTTTGCGAAGGGAATGTGACTAAAGAGTAATCATAATAGGGTTTACATGTTTAGTAACACTCAGATGTTATAATCCACACAAAACAGTCCCTAAACTCCTTGAATGACAGGTGCATTTGACACATGCAAAAGCGGCTTTCCTTTGTTTTGTTTCTTAAATTTTCTCAGCCTTTTTTTTTTAAACTCTTCAATTGAGGTGTGTGTGTGTGTGTGTGTGTGTGTGTGCGCGCGCGCGCGCGCGCGTGTGCATGCAATTTTCATTTAGACAAGGTTTTACTATACAATGCAGGCTAGACTTGAACTTGTAGTTCTCCTGCCGAGTACTGGGATTACAGGCATGTGTTACCATGCTTGGTTTAAAATTTTTTAAATCTTTTCCTTAGCATGATATTAATAAAATTAAAATTATCATTTCTTAAGATTTTGGATTATATGTATTTTATATGAGATGATTGTGACTACAAATTACTAGGCTTTCTAATATTTAGCTATTCTTCTAACTCAGGGGCTGTGTGCAGTTTGTTAGTTTTGAAAGTTGAGTTTTGTTGGATTTACCCTAACAATTTGGAATGCGTTCTGTCTTCTGTATTTAGGGATAAGCTAAATTCTGGTCTGTTCCTATGGTCCTCAGGAAACCCCTTGTGTTTGGCAGATTTGCAGTGGGAACAACGTAAATCTTTCAAGTTTCTCACTGATGTTCTGCTCACTTGGTCTACTTTTTCTTGGGTTAATTGCCTTTTGGATAATGAATTTTTATAGTCCTTTTCTGTCACAATGTTAGGTTTCTGGTTTGCAGTGTTGATGGATGTCTTGCACTTGCAGTGAGTAACTGGTTCTCTATTTCTTAAGCTGTACAGTAAGTCTATCTTTAGGCTTGGTCTTTTCAAAGAGTTATTTGTGTATTTACTCTTTCCCTGTCTTTTGGTTTTTTGGAGACAGGGTTTGTCATGGTTTGATCCAGGTGTCCCCCACAAACAAATGAATGTGTTCTGATAGATTGATCCTCAGCTGATGGCAATTCGGGAATTAGAACCTCACTAGAGCTATGTTGTTGGGGCGGGCTTATGAGGGTTATAAACCAGCTACCCCTTGCCAGTATTTGACACACCTTCCTGTCACTATTTCCAGTGCTGTGGCAGAGGTGATGTCCACCCCTCTGCCCATGCCATTGTTTTCCCTGCCAGGATGAAGTCTCCCCTCAAGTCCATAAGCCAAATAAACCCATTCCTCCACAAGCCACTTTTGCTCGGGTTCTTTCTGCGCAGCAACTAAGAAGCTGACCACAACAGTTTTAGTACCAGGACGTGGGTCATCTGTTGCTGCTAGAACCCTGATCTTGTGCCTTTGGGCTTTTGGAAGTGATCTGCAGAAGGAATGTGGACAGATTGGAAAGCTTGTCCTAAGAGGTGCCTTGCAGTGCTGTAAGTACAGCATATTGGATCATTCTGGTCAGAGTTTAAAGACCTGAATGTAATGAGAACTATGGACTGTGAGGTTTGGCTTACGAGGGTAAGAAAGAACTTGGTCAGGACTGTGCCAGAAGCAGTTTGCATGAGAGGCTTGCTGCCTGCTTGTGTCCTGGAAACCTGTGCAGGGTTGTTTTACGTAAAGATGAACTGGTGTGAGCAGATGGAGATGGCACAGAAAGATCTTTAGGTAGAAACTGCTGCCTGTTCACCTGCAATTGTTTGAGAGATTACAACCATTGAGATTCAGCCAGCTGGTCTGCATTGGAACAACAGGAAGAATGCAGACTCTTTGAAGTAAGGGGCCTGAATGCTTTGATCCCCCCCTGAACTAACAAGTTGGTAGCCCACCTGGTTCTGTGGAATGGAGATTGGTTAGAAAGAGAGGGTAATTGGATTTGCAACACAGTTTTGTTTTTGAAAAATGGCCATTGGCGTGTGAAGCAGGTGTGCAAGGTTGCCTGCATGGAGCCCGATGAAGCCATGAGGATGAACTGTGGGTTGCAATGGAGACCCAAAGAATTCCAGGACTACGGATTGGTGCCAAGGCGAGCTGCCAGCACTGGATGACGTTTTCCCGGAGTAGCCGAGCTGGAGGGGCGGCATTGAATCTCCAAGAGACTTGTGTTATTGGTTAGAATCATTGAACTTGGAGTTCGAGATTGATGGTGCCCTGTTTGTTTAAAATCTTGTATTGGTCAATCTGTTTTTGCTGTGTCTCATGTTTTGCATTGTGAATGTTCTGTGCCATTACGGTTTTACTTTTGGCATTATGGCTCAGTTGAAAGCTGCGGGGACTTAAAGAGTTGAGCTGAACATATTGTGTTTACATCATGTATGATTATTAGTTTGTGGGGTCCAGCAGGGGCGGACTGTTATGGTTTGATCCAGGTGTCCCCCACCAAATGAATGTGTTCTGATAGATTGATCCTCAGCTGATGGCAATTCGGGAATTAGAACCTCACTAGAGCTGTGTTGTTGGGGCGGGCTTATGGGGGTTATAAGCCAGCTTCCCCTTGCCAGTATTTGGCACACCTTCCTGCCACTGTTTGCAGTGCTGTGGCAGAGGTGATGTCCAGCCCTCTGCTCATGCCATCATCTTCCCTGCCAGGATGGAGTCTCCCCTTGAATCCATAAGCCTAATAAACCCATTCCTCCATAAGCCACTTTTGTTTGGGTTCTTCCTGCACAGCAACTAAGAAGCTGACCGCAACAGGGTTCTACTTGTAGCGTTGGCCAGCCTGGAACCTCTTATGTAGACAGGCTGCCCTTTGGCCTCTGCCTCCTGATAGATGGGATTGCAGCTGTGCACTTCCATGCTGGGCCTTGCTCTGTCCACTCTAGAAGGTCGGTCGGTTTGTCTGTCTGTCTCTGTCTCCGTGTCTCTCTCTCTCTCTCTCTCTCTCTCTTTCATTTTTTGAGTGCAGACATTTTTATTTCATTGTCTTCAAACATACTGTGGTTTGGGTCGAGGCAGTGTCACCCTTGCATGATTAGTGAGGAGCTAAGGACCAGAAAGATGTGAATTGCCTAAGGGCAGAGCTTGGGCCAGACTTCAGGTTTATAATGTCCTCTTCCTTTCCTCCTGTCAGTTTTAGATTTTCCAGTAGTTTTCTTTTCTAAACGATATCAATTCACTGATACAAACAGCAAGTTGGCAAATGTGAGACTTACTCTGTGGTCACAAGAAGACATAATAGGACTGTTACTGTTTCATGCTCTACCTGGTTTTTCTTTAACATTCACTAGTTCTTTTTTTCTCTCATTAATTCTGTTGTTTCCCTTGCTTGCCCTGTTGAGTCAACTGTACGTTTGAATCTCAGTCTTCCCGAATATCGTGTTTGTAAAGATTTAAGTAAACACTGCACAATCCCGGCTCTACTGAGAAGGAGCTGCCCAGTGGCAGTGCTCACATCTCCAACTGTCCCAAGTTTCACACTTGTTTTCTTTATCTTGCCTTGTCTACAAGAGCTTCTGGCCAGGTGTCCTGGGAGCCTTGGCATCTGTTCAGGCTGCTCTTGGGCCTCTGCCCATGTGTTTGTTCCTGTACTTCATGTAGGTAAAGGTCACTGTCTTCTTGCAATAGAACACATTCCTCTTTCCATCCACTGCTGTCTGATACTTATATTGAAAATCTTGCCCTCTTTTATGTGCATTTCTTTGGTGAATCTGATAATTCCTACAGTTCAATGTCCTGTGTCATTTTGGCTTGGGTCTCCTTTAAACTCCATTGTAGATTTTTATCTTACTGCCTCTGTAAGTCTTGTTGTAAGTAAAGTCCCACCCACTGTCCTCTGGTGGCCTCTAGGTTGCAGTTAGTCTAAAACCTGTCATTAGGATCATCATGAGTTTAAGGCCAGCCTAAGGTACAGGGAGATCCTGTCTTCTTTAAAAACAGAATTGGATTTTAGCTCACTTTTATTTTTCCTACCTTCATTTTAGGTTTTATTACAGGAGTTACACTAATACTTAAAATGCATCCATTTTCAAAATTAATATTTAGATTTCATGTTTTAATGACTATTTTAAGAATGGTATGTATGTTACACAGATTTCCCCCTTTTACACTTTTCTTTTGTAATAAGCAGCAATGCAACCTAACATTTAATAATTGTGGCTTTGGAGTGGGTTGAATCCTGACTCCACCACTCTCTTAAGGACCTGAAACATTTGTTAGCAAGGCCGGGCATAGTTTCCATCTGTAAGAGGGGCTCCTGGTGGTCATTCTATTCTTGCTTCAGCAGTTGTAAGCACGCTCTCTATGGAGCATGGCACTAGCTTTTCACTACTCCATCTGCGGTCAGCACACTATGCCCAGCTAACCTCCAGGGGGCTGTGTTCTGAAGCCTGGTCTATTGAGCAGGGTTGCTGGCATGGATTGATGCAAATTCCAGAGTCGCCACCTCTACTCACCAAGAATTATATAAAGCTTTTCCTTAGTTTTCCAACATTTTTAGTGTTAGAGACAAGATGCTTCAGACAAGCAGAATATGTTTCCTCAGAAGGGAATCTTTACTTTCTCTTGTTTTGACTAGACACTTTTTTTCTGTACTGTTCTTTATTTTCAAAATTCAGACCTCCAGCAGAATATGCCTAGGAAATAAGGCCTTTTCAGTGTTTCTGTCTGACATTCTGAAATGTTTTTCTCTGTAGACTCTGGTCTTGTCACTGTGTCGCTGTATGGAGGTTTTAGGTCATTGCTTTTATAGCCCCTTCATCTGCACCTCCTTCAGTTCAAGGGTGTCTTTCTTGTTTCCTTAGATTTTCTTGCTTTTGTTTTAAAATAATGACTTTCTATCTACCTTGTCTTTTAAACTTAATGAAGATGTTTTAGAAAAGTGAAAATTGGGCAAAAGATTACATACTATAACTTACCCTTTTTTGAGAGCCCACTTCCCAGTGTTGGACATTTAATCAATGTTTGGTGTTTTACAGATTAATCAAATGCAAAGTGCTGATAATGTATGTTAGGGTTTTGTGTGTTATGTTTGAGTTTGTATTTTCATGATGTGCTTTAGATTGTCTCATGAGGAAAGAGTGCCATTTAAAGTCATGCTCAGTTTATTTCACTTATTTAAAACCAGCCTGACAATTTTATTATGGTTATAGGAGAAACTAATTCAAGATATTGTTCATTGCCATGGAATTTTGATCACTTCTTACTCCTACATTCGACTGATGCAAGATGACATTAGTAGGCATGACTGGCACTATGTGATCTTAGATGAAGGACACAAAATTCGAAATCCAAATGCTGGTGTCACCCTTGCTTGCAAACAGGTATGACTTCTTACAACAAGGGAGAGTTGCAAGTAAGTCATGGTGTTTATGTTAGAAAAGTCTGTCTGCCTTTGGCAACACACTTATTGAATCTTGCCTTATGCAAAAAAACTCTTTATGCTTATTCTTTTTAATTTTAATTATGTCAGTTGATGTCTTTTTAAAGGATAAGTTGTTAGAGTATAGCTAAATCCACATCTAACAGGTAGTACTTAGCTTGAACAATAATGAATTCTTCCCAATGTTTTTAATCTATATGTAATTAAAGAATTGTATAAAATATCTGCATTTTGGAGAGGACCAAAGTAATGGGGAACTGGAGTGCTTTTGGGTGGGGATGGCAATCATCTGCTGAAAATTAAACCTCATACAATTGTGTTTTATTTCCCAATAGTTCCGCACTCCTCATCGGATCATCCTTTCTGGCTCACCGATGCAGAACAACCTCCGGGAGCTGTGGTCACTCTTTGACTTTATCTTCCCGGGAAAGTTAGGCACATTGCCTGTGTTTATGGAGCAGTTTTCTGTCCCCATCACCATGGGGGGATACTCCAATGCTTCCCCAGTACAGGTAATGTGATAGGTAGTGACACCTTTGGCATGTTTCTATTTAGTGACATTGTAAGGTAAATGCCAGGCTTATAGATTGGCACCTGATAAAAACCAGACAATTACTTCTGTTTAATATATTTTTTCCAGAAAAGTTTTTTTCTTTATAATGCATATAAACTATTTTACTTAGAGGAAAGCCCTAAAATAGGACTTAGTTTTGGATAACAGAAAGTTTTGTGTTGGTTATTTCTGAAAAAAATAATGTCACAATTGATCACAAGAGCAGTCAAAAATCATGAAAAAAATAGTGAATCAGTTCTGAGCAGTGTGTAAATCAGTGTAAAATGAGTAATGCAGCTTACAGTGAAAAGGCTTAAGAAGAAGCGCTGGAGAGGACTAGAACTTGGGGAAGCCATAATCTTCAACCCGGCTTTGGAAAAACATAACAGAGAGCAGCCATGCTCTATGCTGGCATCTGTGCTGGAGTTGGAGGCCTCGAAAGGGAGTCAGGCACTCAGGAACAACAGGAAGGCGTTTGAGAAGACTCATAGAAGTTGGCATTTCCTAGGGTTGCTTGGGTTGCAAGTAGTCATGAAAAGGAGCCTGGCATTGGGGTATTTGTGGGTGATGAGGAACTGAACCTGGGCTTGGGTAGTAGTCTGAATATGAGTAGGGGACTTAAAGACCCAGCTGACATTCGTAGGCAGGACAAGCAAGACATGGATGATAGATTAAAGGAAGTGGGGTAAGGGAGGGGCTTGCTATGGTTTAAGCTTAGTAGATAGGAAGATTGGTTTGTTACAGGCATGAGTTGAGAACAGGGAAGGGTACTATCCTGAGGGCAGTTTATGATCTCTTGGGGCCAGGCTCTAGCCTCGAGGTGAAACAGGGTGTCTATGTAACCCTGTTTAGTTGGGGATATACCAACTGGGTCCTGGCCTGGCAAGGCATAAAGCCTTCTTCCAAAAATAGTTGGTCATATGGTCTAGAATAGTTAGTTAATTAGAAAAATAATTTTATACCATTAAAAAGAGTGGACTGTTCTTGAGACTAAATGGTTGTTAATTAACTTGTAAGTGCTCTCTTCCTTTTATGAATCCTGTTGTCCGTAGGTTATATTATTTTAAGTTTATATTTTGGAGTCATTTCAAACTGAAGAAAACATTAGAAGAATTGTTAAAAAAGACCTAAGTTCTGATCATTAGCATTTTACTACCATTCCAGTGCATTGCCTCCTCCCTGTCCCTCAGCAGTATGCATATGAGTGCTGGTTTTATTTTTGAATCATCTGAGAGTAAGTTCTGGCATGATGCCCCTTTCCCAAATCTTTCATTGTTTTTCCTATGAACAAGGACAGTCATTGACATCAAAGTCAAGAGCTAGTGTTTCTAGTCTGTAGTCATCCATACTCTGCCAATTTCTCCAGTAGTTTCTGTGTCTCAGTGTAGAACAGTTCCTCTAAGCATCTTTTACCTTTCATGACCTTGACAGTTTTGAGAACTAGAGTTCATTACTTTGTGGAATATACCTCAGCTTTGGTTTGTCTTAACATTTCTTCAGTATTGCTTTAAGGTTATGTATTTTTGGCAGGAATATCACAAAAGTGATTGCCTTTCTCAGTGCATGGTAGTTCATTTGTCCTGGCATTGAGGACTGTTTGCTAAGTAAAGTTATTTTGGCCAGTTTTTTTTTTTTTTTTTTTTTAACCAGTGTCCAAATGATATGCTTAAGGGGTTCTATGGAACTCGAGGCATTGATCCATTGACTTGCTCTGCCTGCTGTTCCTGGTGCCATCTGTGTGTTATAACTGTGCGTGCTATTCCACTGTACCTGCATGTACAGCTGCAGACTGGAATAAGGAGGGCTGATGCTCTTTAAAATACTTTCTTTTTTTAACATGTTAATTTAACTTGAACTTTTCTGTGGTATTGTGTTCAATCCTTTTTTTAAATTATGGTTCATTTCATAGCTAAGTGTCTTTTATTTAAACTTTAGTTAGACTTTTTCATGTGCTATGAGATACTAATTTACTAACTTGTTAAGCCTATTTAGAATTTTTAAAGTATCAATAATTTATTGTGAAGGCTTTGCTTGCCCTTAAGTAAATTGCAGAGGGCGTGGTTTCCTGGGACCTAGGTCTTTGTTTTTCTGTGTACAGTTAATACTCTCTCTGGTGGCCATGTCCATAATGGAGCCAGATGCTCCATTTTAGGCCAGAGTGACCTTTCATTTCTGGGATCACAGGGCTCTTCTTGAACTTATTCTAAGTCTCCAGTGGGCTGTAATCTCTACTTATTAGCCAGCCAGTGGTTCCCAGTGCTATAGCTTCCCCCACAGTTAGCTTTTGATCTTTAATCTTGCAGAGTCGCAATTCCTTTGTAGCTTTTGGAGAATACAAGAGTATAAATAGAGATTTGTTTGAAATCAGGTTTTCCCTTAGACAGTGGTCATTAACCAAATAAATCTCCCCTATAGGAAGAGGAAATAAAGCGCAGAATCATCAGGCTTCTTTGTTGTACATTTTGGTTAATGATGTAGGTTTTTCATGATGATACTATGAAAGCTACTGTCCTTTGGGCCTTACAGAACTTATCTGACATTTTCCAAATAAGATGTATATACCAGATGTTCATTATTTTATTTTTAAGAAATGGAATCAATCAAGAGGTAAGAACAAATGTGTTCCTTAAACTAATTTCCTTTTTTCTTTTATTAAAGGTTAAAACTGCTTATAAGTGTGCATGTGTCTTAAGAGATACCATTAACCCATACCTACTTCGGAGGATGAAGTCAGATGTCAGGATGAGTCTTTCTTTGCCAGATAAAAATGAACAGGTCTGTAAATCCAGGAGTTAGCCAAGTATTCTTCAAGTACAGGTGTGCCTGCCCCTTCACTCTTGATTTTCCTCTTTGTAGCTGACCAGGCCTAAAGACATGGTTCTGAAGCTGTGGATATGCTGGTGTGCCCACACTTACACATACCTGAATGTAGCAGGAGTACCTGCTGTGGCATCTGTCCTTGACCATACTCCTTTAGTCCACAGGCTTTAGTTTTTCTCTGTTAACACAGAGAAACCTCCAGCTGCTACTCTTAAATATTCCAGGTTCCTCAATCCCCACTTCATTCATGTGACACGTTATATTAGGTGCCAAACACTTACCCAGCATATTTCAAGGCTCTGGGACAGAGCAAGTTTAGTTGTTATAGAACTCACATTAAGTTATGAGGAGAGTCACAAAAAATTATGTAAGATTGGCTGGTGGTTAAGCAATTGGTTATTTCTACCATATTGAGCCAGGGTATGGAGAAATGAGTTTTCTTTAAGGAATGGTCAAAGAGGCAGGCATATTTGTGCTGACACCTAAGAAGGTATACAAGTTGGTTGGGTTTTGGAAGAGCATTCCAGGCAATGGATGGGGGTAGTGCAGGGACCAATAGAGGGAGGCCAGGAGCAAAAAGGAAAATGCCAAGGAAGGAAGCCAGATGGCCAGCTTGAGGCCAGATCATGGGGATCTACTAAGGTAAACCAGTTTTATTTGAGTATATTTGTGGGAGTATACTCAAAGGGTTGATGTTATCTGACTGTTAAAAGGGTCATGCTGGTTACATCCTGGCATTCTATGCCCCTCCCATTTTGTGTTCTTAATAGATGATTGTGCCTTCTACTACATGCCTTCAAGTAAAGGCATTGTGGATTTTGAAAGTTGACACTGTAAAGGATCTTGGACACGATCATTGAGGCCATCTTCATTTATGCCTCTTCTTCCCTCAAATTCTCATCTCCACCTTTGTATCTTTGCATTCTTCTGAAGCCATCCTCTTGCTTCCCCCAGTCAGCCAGTTGCTCCAGCATCTTACTTGTCTCTCTTCATTCTCATTTTTGCTGTGTGTTTCAGATCCTACAGCTTTGCTCGTGAGCTGCTGCACTTGATGTCTGATAGGCCCACAACACTCCCCATTGCATTCAGTGTTGTACATTGTTGTGGATTATTTTTTCCATAGGCTTCCCCCACCCCACAGCCTGTTTAGCAATACCATGTTTGCATATTTGCACCAATTTTTCATTATGGCATCCCAAAATTCTCTTCCATGCAGTAGCCAAAGCAAATTATGTCCTGTTTCCCAGCATCTGTCCTCTTTGCATCATACCTAGAGGCTCTGTCACACTCATGGGCCCCAGAAAACACATGCAGAGAAGACCTTTTGTGTCCCTTGTGATAGCTGTCACTGTGATTGGCATGTGGTAGGTACCTGGTTAGTGATTTGTTTAGTGTTTGAGAAAAAGCTTCTTCTCTGTTGCCATTGTGTTGAAAGGATTGAAAATATGAATTTAAGAAATTAGGAATTTGATACCCTCAGCTTTATATAGAATATTTAGGCTACAGATGAAAGTATTCTGGAGGGAATAAAAGTAGAAGCAGAATGAAGTCCTTAGAGAGATGTGGCCTAGACTGAGGTATGGCTGGGTCTGTTAAAAGGGCACTGAAGGACCCAGTAATACCAGGCTTCTTCCTTCAGTGGTGTGAAGGCTCAGTCTGCTGTGATAGAGACTTGCAAAGGATAACCAGCTTTTAGAGCAGAGCTGACAGGTTAGTTTAGGGTGCATGTGAAATGCCTGTGCAGTATCCATTGCATGAGCAGTCAAACCCATGCTTAACTGTAGCTAAGATCAGTGAGGTGGTAAAGTTTCGAGAGGGATCAGCTTGCCCAAGCACCACATGGAGAACAAGAAGAGATAAGCATTCTTAAGCAGCTGCTTTCTAGCAGCATCCAGAGGGAGGGTGGAAGAAGAAGAACTAGCTGGGAAGATGGGAGAGGCCTGGGCAGACTGGCAGAGGTGACTTAGGGGGCTGGGGCTGGCAGGGTAAGGGGTGTGTGGCTGAGCTGGACAGAACACAGTGAATTTGGCATCCCTGAAGTCAGAAGTGATGCTTTGTGAGTTGTTTCAGTGGCTTTACCAGGATACCCATCAGACTTGCACCAGATACTGCAAGTGAAGAATTGAAGGTGAAGGCTGTCCCTGTCCTCTCAGGAAGTTACCCCTCCTTCTCTAGAGAGTCTAATGGGCAAGGTGCTGCCCTGAGGAAGACAGGTGGGTGCTCATATCTGGAGCAGAGGTTGAAGGGTTGTCCTGGCTCCTGTACTGAAATGCCTTGCTGAGGTAGAGGCAGACATAGAGGCATTCTAAGGTTAGAGCCCCACTGATTTAGGGAGCTTCAAGGCATTGTTTGCTTTATTTTGTTGAATTTGTGTGTACTCGAGACAAAGGTGCTCATAGGTGAGTGGCTTGGTTTCCAGAAGGTGCTGGTGGGATGTGGGTGGAGGCCATCTCTGAAGCAGGCCATGGGAAGCTGTTGCAGGGTGGAGGAGGGTGTGCTAGGTGTGACCACAAAGCACTAGAGAAGGTGAATGGGTGGATCTACCTTCTGAAGCCCATGGGGCAGGTGCAGTAGAGTGAAAGGATGGCATGGGGGCAGATAAACGAACATCCCATGGGACCATCAATCAATAAGTTGGTAGTGGTAAACTTGCAAAGAAGAAAGAAGGCTGTTGGGAGGTGGGAAGCCAGCCATGAAGGAATGGAATTATTGGTCACAGTGGGCTGGGTAGGGGTTGCTGTTTGAGTCTGGTGTACTTGTGAACCCCAAGAAAGAGTGAGTTTCAGGTGAGGAGAAGGCTTTTTCGAGGTTGCCAAGCAGAGGGCAGGTGAGGTTGCATGGGAGGAGGAGGGGGTCTGAGCACATTGAAACTGAGAGCAAGGTGGACTGTGCACCTGGGTCCTGAGCTTCCCTGTGAGCAGGAAGGACTGCTGGGCACTGAGACAGGGGCTTGGGGGGGATAGATATGGAGGCGGGAAAGTGCTTTTTCTTTATTTGTTTTAATAAATGATGGTTGTTAAAAATCACACATGCTGTGCTTTGTTGACTACTGCTATTTTAGTTACTTTATTCTGGTGTTACTTAAATTATGATTTTTCCTTTCAGGTTTTGTTTTGCCGTCTTACTGATGAGCAACATAAAGTCTACCAGAATTTCATTGATTCCAAAGAAGTTTACAGGATTCTCAATGGAGAGAATCAGGTCAGCCAAAGAGCAGAAGCTGGGAAACGAGCTCAAAACTGGGCAGGGCGGGGGATGGGAAAGGAAACCCCATATCTAGAATGTACCTGGCTTCCCACATCATGTCACCTTTGTTCACCCGCATGCCATATGCTTTGGGTAGTGAGACACAGCTACAGCATGGAGCCTGTGGTCACTGGTGGGAGGTTGGATCCCCAGCTGTGTAACTGAATCCTAAGGCTCTTAGCTGGTGGGATAATCACATTGTTGCATTTTCTCAGAAATTATGACCATTACAGGAAATGATTATGAGGCTTCCTAAGCTTCAGCAGCTTCTTAACTAAGTAGACTATAGCCATGTTTCCTCCTCAGGGTGCCTGCTCACCCCAGCAGCCTGGGAAATGACTGCCACTTTAGAAACCCAATGTAACTCTGGTTCAGATGTCTCAGGTTCTAATTCTTATTGTCCCCAGAGTGTAGAAGGAATTTATCTATGGTAATTCTGTTCCTTCTATTACTATGAAAACTCTGTGCTATAGTCAGGAATTTGGAAGTTATTCAATAGGATCTTCTCAGAAAATCCCATCATGTAATTCATGCAAATGTGATACAAGTTTGCTTTCTGGAACACCTTCCCACAACAGTGTCCTTAAGCACTTTAAATGAGAATGTGATCCTGGGACTGCTCCTCTGGTGGGAACATCATGGGCTAGCCGAGGCATATGCCAGAAGCCTGTGCATTTTATTTAGATGACTGTTGCACTTGAATCCAGCACTGTGGTCTAGGGGAAGAACAGCACTGAGTGATGGGACTTGTGGTGATGTGGCCTGAGGGACTGGGGATCCCATGTCAAGTATAGGGAAAAGCCAGGACTACTGGGGTGAGTGGCATACTGAGGAGGAAACATTTCACATGCTTTTCTGTCCATTGTACTTAGCGTTCAGCAGGGGTATGTGTCTGTTCCATATATGTATGTGGTAGGTTCCTCATAGGCACAAGTATAAAGCTTCAGATACGCTTTGCCCTTCTTTATAGTACCTTCCCCTGTGAATTGTTTCTCAGATTTGACATGTCAGTTTCCTAGGACTGAGGAGACTTACTGTTTTTGCTGTCACCCTGGTTCAGCCATTTCTGTAAGGTGTTTTCAAAATAAGCCTTAGCTATCCAAGTCTGTTGGGTATTGGGCCTTCTCCACAATGACACATGCTTGTGTGTCCTTTAATCCAAGCTGAGATTTGCAGCCTCATTCTGTCACATTGGAGGTACTTTTTTCAGAAGTCCACCTTAGCCCACTCCCAAGCTTTGAGCTGGATGGAGGTGAACACATGCAGTTATTCTTACACCCAAGTGTCAGTACTTTCAGATTTAGTCATTTGTCCTGTTAACCACTTCTGAACACATTCTTATTCTGGCATTGATAATTCTCCCCTGTACTTCCTCATATGCCTCCAAATGGGTGGTCTAAGTCATCGTACAGTAGTATATTAAGAATGCAAGCCATACTTAGAAGCTTGAATTTTCTAGTAGTCATATTAAAAAGGTAAAAAAGCAGGTGAAATGAATTTTGATGATATATTTTATTTAGCTTAATATGTTCAAAATATTATGTAATAAAAATTTTCAAAAGCTTGATGGTTTAAACATGGGTGTGTATTTTACAGCTGCAGTGCATCTTCATTGGGACTGCCTCCACATCTTCTGCTCTGTAGTCATGTGGTTGGTGAGGTGAAGATGGCCGTTGGGAGAGTGTTGACAGTGTTCTCAATTTGCTCAAATCTTATTTTTTGTTTATCTATTATTTACTAGTTAAATTGACCATACCCTTTGATAATTGGCTTAATTTATGCTTCTTCTTTTTCTACTTGAACTTTTATACCAGTGAGTTTGATTGGAGTCACACTGAAAGCTAGAACCCCATTCTCATAGTTTTGTTAGTGCCCTGAGGCACTGGGGCTAGAGCTCAGTTGAGGGGCATTAGCTCCAACTGCCTATGCTTTTCTATTGCATGGACCAACCCTTTACCACTAAACTTCTTTTGTCATGAAGGAAAATATATTTTCAATAATTAGTAGCTGGAAATATGGCTCAGTGGTTAAATGCACTTGTTTGCAAACTTGCCAACATAAGTTTGATTCCCCAGCACCCATGTAAAGTCTGATACAAAGTGGCGCATGCATCTGTGACCCCAACATGCCTATGGCATGGGGGTGGAGCCAAGAGGATTCCGAAGTATGAGGGCAGACACTTTAAGGTTGTCCTCAGACCTCCACACATACACTGTGGCACGTGCACATGTGTATATGCACATTTATACATTACATACGTATGTGTACACATGTATAATAAAAAATAAAAAATGTCATTGAATGACTATAACCTCTGGACATGTTCAGTTCCATAAAATGTGTTTGTTTCCAAAGAAGTACTATTATGAAAAGAACATGAGTGAGAGTTCATTTCTTCTTGGTAGTCAGCTTTCTGTCACTATGACATCATGGCAGGGAACATGGTTGAATGAAGCTGCTCACCCTGTAACTGCAAAGTGGAAGTTGGAGCTGAAGACAGGAAATAGCCCCCAAGGACACATCCCTAGACTTACTCCCTTCAACTAGGTCCCACCTCCTAAGTTTCCATCATTTTTAATAACTCATCAAATTATGAACTGATCAATAGATAGATAATCCTTTGATGAGATCAGAGCAATCTAGTTACACACAATCCAGTTATTTCCCCAAAGCCCTACCTCTGAACACTGCTCCACTGGTGTTAAGCCTTTCCCACATAGCCCTGTAGGGGTCATTGAAGATCCAGACTATAGCACAGCTTCTAATAAGGCTGATGTTAGAGAAGAAACCAAGAAGCTGGTGAAGAATAACTTTGAAATCCATGTCGTGTATTACACAGCCTCCCTCCCTCATTTTAGGAGGGGTGATCTGAGTTCACGTATGTTCTTTTATACCACAGATATTCTCTGGTCTTGTAGCCCTAAGAAAAATCTGCAACCACCCCGATCTCTTTTCTGGTGGCCCCAAGAACCTGAGCGGTCTTCCAGATGATGAGCTAGAAGAAGACCAGTTTGGATACTGGAAACGCTCTGGGAAGATGATTGTTGTTGAGTCTTTGTTGAAAATATGGCACAAGCAGGGCCAGCGGGTGCTGCTATTTTCTCAGTCCAGGCAGGTGAGCGCACAAGCTGTGTCCAGGAAATGAGTCAGTTCTTAGGACTTAGGATCATCAATGCAAAAGACAGAATATCATCCAAAATGCTATTGCATCAGAGAGCTCCACTGCTGATGCTGAGGTGGCAGCCGGTGGATCTCTGGATCTACCCTTTTTCTAGATTTTTTATCTAGAGCTTACCTTTTGTAAATGGCTCAGCAGTTAAGGTGCTTGCCTGCAATGCCTAAGGACCTGAGTTTGATTCCCCAGTACCCATGTAAAGCCAGAGTCCATTCACAGTGGCTGGAGGCCCTGGCATGCTCATTCTTTCTGTCTGTCTCTCATCTATCTCTCGCTCTGCTTGCAAATAAATAAAAAATGTTTACAAAAAAAAGCTCACAATGTGATCTAGTATATAATAAGTTTGGGGTCCTTAAAACATAAGGACTTACTAAAACTACTTTTTGTAGCTGCTTTATTTTTCTGCTTTAAAGCAAGAAACTCCTTTCAACAGAGGCCCACTGAGGAATGCATAGCATTGATGCATGTTGAGAAGCACTCACTGGGAGCATATTCAATTTGCACGCTGTTTCCCTGTCTTCCCCAACAGATGCTGCACATACTGGAAGTGTTCCTGAGAGCCCAGAAGTATTCGTACCTCAAGATGGATGGGACCACCACCATAGCTTCAAGGCAACCATTGATTGCAAAATACAACGAGGTACCAAGGGATGTGTCAGAAGAGGCAGCTAGAGCTGCTGTCTGTGGAAGGAAAGGAGTGAGCATGCCCATGGCTACAGCCATCCAAGCAGTGTTCACATCTGAGGCTTTTGCTTTTAAACGTATACTTCAGGATTGTTGGGGAGTGGGCATGCAAGATATTAAAGATTGAATGCTAAAATTGAAGAAGAAACTTAAGCTGGTAAAGAATGGCCAGTGTAAGTGTGTGTGTACACTTGGAGAATGTGTTTTTCTACTTGGCAGCCCAATTTTTAAACATTGCTAATGTAATTAATATTAAAAAAGAGGAACTATGAAGTAAGATTTTGATTCACGAAAGGACTCTTAAGGCATAACCCTTTGGGGTATGGGGAACCACTATATGCCCACGGGTAGATCCTGTGCAGGTAGAGGTGAAGACCTGTAAATGTGCCCACTGTGCTGTGGATCTTCCTTATAGGATGCATCCATCTTTGTGTTTCTTCTGACCACTCGGGTAGGAGGCATTGGAGTCAACTTGACTGGGGCCAACAGAGTCATCATCTACGACCCTGACTGGAACCCAAGCACTGACACACAGGTCTGACTTTTCCTTCAAGACAGGTATTATAGTAAAAGGCACTTTGATGGTTAGCACTTTTGAAGCTGACTAGTTGGTTCCGAATGTAGTCCACATTTTGGTCATGTCCAGCAAGAAGGAACAGACTGGGAGAGTCTTCCAGTACCCATTGCTAGCTATGTATAAGGTTAGGAACTCTTTTTTCAGATCAAGATTTCTTGGTCCTCCTTGTCATCTGGCTACTTATAGGCTTTAGGGTATAGTATACATGGCCTCATTAGTTAGAATTCAGAATTAGTTAGAATTCAGTCACCCTCACACTGAGAAGGGCCCTTCTTGAGGTGTCTCTCTCTGCCACAGGCCCGGGAGCGAGCATGGAGGATAGGTCAGAAGAAGCAGGTGACTGTGTACAGGCTTCTGACAGCCGGGACTATTGAGGAGAAGATCTACCACCGGTCAGTATAGATGCTGCAGAGCCTTGACTCCCTGCACTCAGGGGTTTCAGGTGTTTTTTTTGTTTGTTTGTTTTTGTTTTTGTTTTAAAGCATCTTTTCATTTGAGAAGGGACTATGGTTGTTTTGTATTCTTTTCTATAAAAATACACTTCAATGGGTTATTAGTTTTTTAAAATGTCTTTGAACCCTGATAATTGTATCTAATTCTAATTCAGGGACTGCTTGTGTGTAAATTTGATATTGTTATTTGAGGGCAGTGCTCCTCCCTAATATAGTAGGACACTTGCTTCTAGAAAAATTTGGAAGTATCCAAGTTGGCATTTCCCCACACCACTTGGCAAGAGGTTGATAGGATACTTGTTTGTTCCCTCTGACTTTCAGGGTTATCCCTAGGGGACTTGAGGGAGTGATAGCTTCAGAAAAAGTCCAGACCTTTACCAACTCCTCCCCCTTCCTCATCAGACTTCATTCTGTCCTGCTCTTGCATTCATGAGTTGAATCCTGTGAGAAGAACAAGTGGCCAGGAAAGGACAGTGTTACTTTGTGGTGACATCTATCTGCCTGAGAGGGGCATGAGTAGGGGCCTTTAAGCACAGTGGGGACTAGCAGGTGGAAACTGGGGGAGCAGGTCAGAATGAGGGCTATGTAAAGCCCTGAATCTATCACAGGAATGCACCAGGCAGGGTAGGGAAAGACTTGGTACATGAGTTGGGGACTCTCTCCTTAAAGCTCAGAGAGGCAGGGAGTCACATGAATGTATTTGAAAAGACATTTTTTTGAAATGTGATAAATCTTGGAAGTTGAAAAATCTCATCAGATATAAATGATAAGCTATCATTTCTAGTTTAAATTCTGTAAAACCTGGGAGACCGGCTAATGTTTTATGTATGTACTGAATTATAATTTTTAAGGCTGAAAGTTTGGAGGTTTTAATCATTCATAGATCTGTTAACACCTCTCTCACGTTTTATAACTGGAATTTTGAGTCACATCTAAGCATTACTTCATATCAGCATAATTTTATCTTTTTAGGCAAATCTTCAAGCAATTTTTGACGAACAGGGTGCTAAAAGACCCAAAACAACGGCGCTTTTTCAAATCCAATGATCTTTATGAGCTGTTCACTCTGACTAGCCCTGATGCATCCCAGAGCACTGAAACAAGTGCTATTTTTGCAGGTACTGCACATGGTCGTCGACAAATGATCACTTGTGTGAGAACCTGCATGGGCTGAAGAGATGGCTTAGCGGTTAAGGCGTTTGCCTGCAATAGAAGGACCTGAGTTCGATTCCCCAGTGCCCATGTAAAGCCAGATGCACAAGAGGGCTGGAGGCCCTGGTGTGCTCATTCTCTCTCTCTCTCTCTCTCTCTCTCTCTCTCTCTCTCTCTCTCAAATGAATAAATAAAATATTTTAAAAATCTCAAAAAAAAAAAAAAAAAAAAAAAGAACCTGCAGTGGAACATTGATTGTGTTTTTCCTTTACAGGAACTGGTTCAGATGTTCAGACTCCCAAACGCCTTTCAAAAAGAAAAACTCTATCAGCCCTTGGAGCAGACTGTGACGTCCCAAAATGCAAGAAACTCTCCAATTCAAACACATCTGCACGTGACACTGTGTTGACTGAGGAGAACCCTGAGACCACAGAGGCTGAAGGAGATTCAGGATCTTATAAAGAGAGTGGCCCTTTGAAAGATGACCTCTACACAAGTGGTAATGAGACTGGTATTGTTGGGCTTGGAAAAGAGACATGTGCTGTATCTGAGCCTGAGCAGCTTCCAACCATGAGTGGAAATGGAAAGTGTTCAAATTCTCCAGGAACCGGCAGAACACCCCGGCTTTCCAGTGAGGCAAGCACCTGTGAGAAGCAAGGCCCTTCCTATAAAGGGGAGTGCTGTCAACCTCAGACACGGCCTCTTTGGGTGAGTAGACAAATGGAAGGTCATTTCTGTAAGCATAAGTCAAAAACAAAGCATCTTGGTATACCCGAAGAAGAGATCCCAGAGAAACATCTGCGGCCAAAGCAGAAGCCTAGAAATGCTAAGCACTGCAAAGATGCCAAGTTTGAGGGAACTCGAGTCCCACACCTGGTGAAGAAAAGACCACATCACAAGCAAGACACTGAGCAGGATAGTGAGGCCAAGCAGCAGAGCAGTGATGATTATGTTTTGGAAAAGCTTTTCAAAAAATCAGGTAATATTTTCGACCGTGTCTGCATGTTCACAGGGGTGCTAGGGTCAGAGAATGAGGAGGCCATTTCTAGCATGGCAGCCTTCACTGATATTGTTCATTCACATTTTGGAAGTTATATTTGCCCCCCTTTTCTTTCTTTTTTTTTTTAATTTTATATTTATTTTTTTTAATATATATTTATTGTCCATAATGAGTTACATTATTTAGTGGGCAAACCATGCGTTGTTATCCCGAATTCCCCAATTTGCCCCCCTTTTCTGAAGTCCTGGAAGAATTTGAAACTTTGGGAAACAATAGTATTTAACATAATCACTTAAAGGATATGCAATGTTTTAAATACATGTATATAGCCTGAACATTAATGCACAGCTTCTGTATATGCTATATTTATGTTCTAGCAAACTATAAAGTAAGCCATCTTATTTTTCCCTCAGTGGAAATAATCTGTGGTGTTTACCCATGAAGAATCTGGTGCTAAGGCTAATGTATATGTTTAATAAAGAAACTGATCAGTTTCCTTTATTTGGAGTGTCTTCATTAGACATGGATTGAGAGTTTTTTAAAGGCACTTTTCAATATCTAAAAATGTCTATGGATGGTATGGAGAACAACATTATAGTTGTTCTTTATATATGGTTCCTTAATGTTCAACCCACCTTGAATTTCTAGACCTCTTACCTGAGGCATGTGTATTACTTTCTCACTTTGCTGTTAGATTCTGTTTGCTAATGTTGGATTTAGTATTTTCTCATTGGCATTCATAAGGGAAATTTGTCTATAGTTTTCTTTGTACTATGTTTATGAGTAACTTGATTTTTTTTTCCTACATGTATTTACTGGTCTATTTTACTAGAAGAGTATCACTTTTGTCTAATTTTCAAATTTACATAGATATATACAAAAGATTCTTGAAATGATTTTTAAAATTTATCTTTTTCCCAATATAACTTCCTTCTTGACATTCATATTCCATGAAGTTATTTTTATTTTTCTTTCTCTTAATTAAGCCAAGCTAGTGAGTTATCTGTTTTGTGACTTTTTTCCCAGCAAGCTAGGATTTTTATATATTAAACTGGATCCATAGTTGATTGCTACCTCATTAATTTCTACTTTTAGCTTTATTACTATCATCCTGATGCTTTTGCTTTTGTTAAATATTTTGATAAGTTTTTGGGTCTAAATTTTTCTAACTTATACTTGGACATTTGACTTTTTTTTTGTGTGTGTGTGTGTGTGTGTGTGTGTGGTGCTGAGGACCAAACCCAGGGCCTTGCGCTTGCTAGACAAACACTCATCCACTGAGCTAAATCCCCAGCCCTCATTCATTATTTTTTTGAGACAGTTTTATTATGTAGCTGGCCTTGAACTTCCTGATCCTCTTGAGTCTAGGATTACAGGCATGCACCACCATATTGAGCTGTTTCATTTGTATTGCTATAAATGCTCAAGGTTAGGAATTTCTTACTGATTACTTTATTAAGTAGATCTCAATAATTCTCATATATAGCATTTTCATAGTCATCTTTTTGGAAATTGTATAATTCTGGCTTTTTCATGAAGAGTTTATTAGATTTTTGCTTTTCTTATGGGAAGTCTGAAAGAAACTAAATGTTAAAGTTGTGATGAAAGCATTTTGGTTCCATTACTTTAAAGCAAGGATAGTTATTAATTCTTCCTTACAGGGTAGTGGTGAATGTGAATAGAAACAACATTTGTGGAGTCATATTTGCCACTCAGAAACCAGCAGCTGAAAATGTTCTGCTTTTTTTTCCTCCTGGGACACTAGACTGTTACAGTGTACACTCTGAACTGTCACTGTTACTGTTTCCTTGTTCTGTTAGTGGGCGTGCACAGCGTTGTGAAGCATGATGCCATCATGGACGGGGCCAGCCCTGATTATGTGCTGGTGGAGGCAGAGGCCAGCCGCGTGGCTCAAGATGCCTTGAAAGCCCTGAGGCTCTCTCGTCAGCAGTGTCTGGGAGCAGCATCTGGTATTCCCACCTGGACTGGCCAGAGGGGCATTTCTGGTGCACCGGCGGGAGTAAAGTAAGAGATCTGTCCCACCATACTTGTCCAATAAGAGACCATGCTGGCAGGAAGAGGGAGCCCTAAGAGGAGGTGCAGTCAGGGCAGAGACTTGCTTTTCTAGTCATAGAACTTTTCTTGGGGAAGCATTGGGTCAGTCAGATTCCAGTGACTTGGAAAAAGAGCTCTCACCTGCTCTCTAGAGACTATTTTTCAGGGGAAGAAGTGATGGGTCAACTGAGAGATGATGTTAAAAATAAGAAATGCGAACAATGACTAGCTGTTAATAAGGCAGCTTATAGCACTGAGTGATTATGGTGAGTGTTCTTTGAGAAGGCGCTTCCTCCCACGCAGTAACTGGGAGGAGTGTTGCCGCACTGAGAGGTAGGTAGCACTCATCCCTAGAGCAAGGTGGATCAATTGAAGGGTCTGACAATTTTCCTGGGAAGAGTTTAGTTGTTGAGAGAACACAGCTCACCAACTACACTTCTTTTCCTTATTTAGAAGTAGATTTGGTCAGAAAAGGAACTCCAGCTTTCCCACGCAGCATCTGTCTTCATCTCCAACAGAAAAATTTCAGGTAACAGGATAGCATGGCTGTGTTCCATGGGTGAGGCTTGCTTGATTGAATGGCCATGCAAATGCTACTGGATTTTGGATGTGGAGAAAATAGTTGTAACTAGTGTAGTAATAATACCTGTTACTTGTGTTATAGGCTCTGGGTTAATATATCCTCTCATTTGAATCTAGAAGGGCCAGATAACTTTCTAAACACAAACTCTGTTTTGCCCTTAGAAAATTAATGTTGTACAGCCCACCTGTCTGGAGGAAACAAGCCAGCTCTAGAGACCACTACTCTAGACCAAAAGGTTCAGAGAGCCACCTTTAGTGTTGGGCAAATGTCATCTTTGCCAATGCTGGATGGAGTACTGGTGATCCCGGGACATTACCACCCTCACCACTCTGTCTTTCAGACTAAGTGTGTGTTAGTACTCACACTTAAAAACTCCCAGGTCAGGGCTCCAATTTTAGATCAGTGTGAATGCATTCAAGAATGGAGAACTTTTTTGATTTCCCATGTTCTGTGCTCTTAGCAGGAGTTTCAGGCCATTTCCATGTTAGATATGGGTTGTTACTTTATTTGTGTATGGGGTGTGTGTGTGTGTGTGTGTGTGTGTGTGTGTGTGTGTGTGTGTGTGTGTGTGTGCATGGAGGCCAGAAATTGATGTTGGATGTCTTCCTCAGTTGCCTCTACCATTTCTAAACCTGAAACTCACCAATTTGGCCAGACCAGTTGTCCATCAAGGAAACTCCCATGAGCCATGAGTATGGCAAGAGAAAGAAGGCTTAAAAGTGAAGGGGAATATGACAACAATTCTTTCTCCTCCCAAAGAGTAAATCGGGCTGACGACACTACTGAGATACCATGTCTAGAGGGCAGCACCTCCCTCTAGCTCCCTCTGCTCTCTCACTCTGTGGTGTTCCGGCCTCATTTCCCTCCCTTCCTGTTTATTTGTTTCAGAAATGTTCTTATATTGGGTTAGCTTGGATTCCCACCTCTCCTTGGCATTAGATTAGGTTTCACTGCCTGGTATCTAGGTCATTTTGTGGGCCCTCACAGCCCTTGGGGAACTAAGAGGGGGCATATGCTAGAAATTCATCCTGCTAATCTATGGTCTTCTTTCTCCAGGACGATATGAAAAAGAAAGGAAAGGACCAAGCCCCTGAGCACTTCAGTGGCAAAGCAGAAGATGCAGAGTCTTCCTCCGGGGCCCCCTCTTCCTCCTCGCTCCTGGCCAGGATGCGTGCAAGAAACCACCTGATTCTGCCTGAACGCCTGGAAAGTGACAATGGGCACCTTCCAGGGGCCACTGCTGTGGCTCCCTCCGCCACAGAACATGATGACCTGCTGGTAGAAATGAGAAACTTCATTGCTTTCCGGGCACAGGTGGATGGCCAGGCCAGCACTCAGGAGATTTTGCAGGAATTCGAATCCAAGCTCTCTGTGTCACAGTCGTGTGTCTTTCGGGAACTGCTGAGAAATCTCTGTACTTTTCATAGAACCAGTGGTGAAGGAATTTGGAAACTCAAGCCGGAATACTGCTGAACAGTGCTGCTCCCTAGACTTTTAATTCACTTTTCTAGTGGAATTTCTAGTCATTAATCCTGTGATTAATGGTCATGGGTTTGTGGAAGGAGGTTAGCTACACTTGATGTTTACATAGCATCTACCTCACAGTGAAAACTTTTTAAGAAGAAAATACTTGGATTTTTTTAAAGGGGGCACTGAATTACATTGCAAAATCAGGGACCTGATAGTTGTTTCTTAGTGCATTTTCTTCCTTAACCCAAAAGATACTGTCCAGGAACACATTACCACTCATTTTTTAAGAACGGAGCTCTTAATTTGTTTATTAGTGCTAGAAACATCTTCTATTTAGTCTGGCCTGTTCAATAAATTAGTTCATCAGTATCTGAAAACAAATATTTTTATGAATGGCTTTTAAAATGTCTCAGTCTCATTTGTCACACAAAAATGGTACGACAAGATAAGACTTGTTGTTTGTCAAATCATACTGTTTTTAAACAATCTTCTAAAATAGTATCAAATTCCTTTTTTTTTTTTCTTTTGTGGTGTGTGGAACCCTGTGCCTTACACTGAGAGCTATACTCCAGCCAGCAATTAACTGGCAGGTGTTTATTTGTAAAGCATGAAATGTTTGCATAATCAATAAGGGGAATATTTCTATAAAGTACTCTGGCTACACTTTAAGCAAATGATATAGTCAACTGCAGACACTGTTCGTTTTAAGAAAATGAAATGTGCTGTCATAGAAACAAACAGGCAAGCAAAGACAAAACTACAGGTCCAAGTAGAATCAAGTAAGTTCAAGCACAGTGCTGTAGCACTGAAGTCCTCCCCACATCCTGTGGGGTCTCCAAGAGTTTGATGACTTACTGAGCTGAGGGTGCCAGTTGTTTAAAAGCGAGCAATTATCTCTGCCTATGTTATCTTCTGCCCTGCTGCCTCCTCTCTGTTCCCTTGGCCTTCACCAGGCCCCTGTCCTGGGATGGTCCTCAGCTGTGAGTGTGTTAGGATTCTGTACAGTATGGCCTTGGTCCCCAGTTAGTTTTCATAGCTCTGTTTTCCTTGCTCCCTCTCATCATCATTTTATCACCTTGTCTTAGAAGTCTCGTTTTCTCAGATTCATTGTGCTGCTTGTTTCTTCTGTCGCTGTCATAGTGAGTGGGGTTTGCTTCTTGGATGAGTTTTCTGTGGCTTGCTGTTTTTTTCACGAGCATTCTTTGTACTATGCTTGCCTTCTCCGTGCTAGGCCCTTGCGTGTTTGCTCATTCACTTACAACAGCTGTGTCCAGGAGTGCTGCCTGTTCATCCCCGTGGCCCAGAGAGCACAGGTCTGAGCAGGAGCCGCTCTGTTGGGCTGTGCTTGGCTTTGGCTGCAGGATGGGATGGCCTGACTTCCTCCTTTCTGAGGTTTTGTTGGATGATCACTGGGGCCAAAGACAACTTCCTGTAGGCAGCCGTAGCCTGGCAGTGGTGTCCCATTTCCATTTCCTGCTTCCTTTTTTAAATTCTGGCCCTTCCTCGAACCTCCTTCCTTTTCCTTTTTCTGTTTTTAGTTTGGTTTATATGTATATATCAAAGAAGGAAGATTGTATTATTTTCTTCACTTTACATAATTACCTAAAAGCCATAGAAAGGATTTTTAAAACAGGCTAGTAAGTCCTAAACTTGAGTACTTGACTCAGAAGACAAAACTGCTGACTGCTTTGTTTTGGGGAAGTCTTTAGTTTTACTTTGGCAGTCATTAGCCTTCGAGAAAATGGTGCCTCTCTTGTTTTCAAAGTACTGACCTGGTTCATCAGTATGGGGCTTTAGGGCATCTCACCTATAGTGTCTGAAGTCGAAGTTGTATTGATAAGGTGTAACATTACTGTCGAAGGCTAGAGCACAGTCAGTGCAGGGCAGTCCTTGGTCCAGCTGTCTCGCTGTCATGCATGCCCTGGGTAGGTTGTGTCTCAGGTGAAGGTGTGCAGACATGGTCATCCAGCCGCCCCGAAGTTGGGACGGTTTTTCATAATGTACAGTAACTTTATTCATTTAGATGCAATCTAATTTTTGGAACATTAAACCTTTTATACAATGTAAATAGAGTTAATATATTTAACATATTATAAAGGATTTTAAAAGACCAGCATTTTTAAGTTTAGTTACTTTATGAATGTACTGTCACTGATCAAAAACTTTGAAGCAGGGCTGGAGAGATGCCTGCAAAGCCTAATGACCCAGGTTCGATTCCCCAGTACCCACCTAAAGCCAGATGCACAAACTGACACATGCATCTGGAGTTGGTTTGCAGTGGCAGGAAGCCCAGGCACACCCATTCTGTTTGTCTCTCTTTTCTGTCTCACTCTACTGTCAAATAAATAAATAACTTTGAAGCATTACTCTGCCTCCCCACCCCATGCCTGTCTTGTTCAGGTGCTGTATTGGGTGTCTTCTTCCAGGCTGTTTCCCAGGTATTTTTACCCCTTCCTTTAATAAAATCCTTGAATTTTACCTGCACACAGAGCTGTTCAGCTGACAACTGTGCCTCATGATGAAGCCTTGGGTGAGGTGCTGAGATGTGAGTAAAACTGTGCACTCTGATGGTCCCCAAGCTTGTTGGCTCAGATGCCTCTGAGAGGCTCAGTGCATCCTGTATTTCAGTTAGAGCAGTTGGCCTGCCAGTCTTGAACTGCTGACTTTGACCTGGGACTTAAGAATGAAATAAATTCCCGGCTTGTTTAAATCACAGTGTATTGGAGACTTTATTATACCAGCTAGTTTGTTTAATATAAGTAATTTACATTGATAGGATTATGCTGTCCTGTTGCATCTAACTTTAACATTATATGCAAGACAAATTTTCATTCCTATACTAGAGCTCTGCTTCCCCTGAGTTTACTGAGTTAAAAGTGAAAACATTTTTAATTTTAGTAACTGTAGTTACCAAGCCATAGTCCATTAAAGGACCCATTTCTCCACACTAGGTTGGTGTAGGTTGTTTTCAAACCAATATTGTGACTGAAAATAACCTTAGTTTAGCTAGATTTTCATAAAACATTTTAATATTTTTTGGCTCTTTGAAGATCTTTGCTGTACATTGCTGATTTATGTCATACTTGTCTATGTGGTTTATTTTTTAAGGCTCCTTACAAGCAAAAAGGCAAGTATTTCAACTATTAATACATAGCTTCATTCTTTTCTTCACTACTTTGAAATTCCAAGTTTTCTCATGTGCTGTGCTGTTTAGGTTACATTGGATCTACTATCTTTTTTTCATCCACACTGAACTTTTGGTTTTGTACTGTTTTACCACCTGTGGGTTATCTCTCTTCTGTGTCTTCACTTTCTATTCCAAGTAAATTGTAGAATCAGCTTAAATTCCACCAAAATAGTGTTTTTCTGACTGGGATCACACTCATGTATTCATTAATGGACGTCATAGTCAATACAGTTTTTCCTGTTACTATTATAATAGGCCCCATTTTGTGTAAGTACTTTATATTCTTGGATAAAATTTGACTTCATAAAGTTTATAAACATTTTATATTAGCTTTATTTCTAGCTATTTGTAGGTTTTCAATTTAGGTTGAGAATCCTATTTTTTTTTTCAATTAAAGATTTGGAAAATTAGAACATCCAAGTATTAACTGTGAATTTCTATCACTCCAAAGCTTTTAAATTTAAATATGGTAAATTCAATCCTACCAAGAAGTCTCCTTCCTTATCCCAAGGTCATGAGTACGTTCTCATAAATTCCCTTGTTATATACAGATGGCTTTAAGTATCCTGATTTCCCACCTCTACCGTTATATCCCATCTCCATAATGGGCTCTTTATTCTGTTAACTTGGTCCATTTATTTAAATTTGCCAAACTACTCATTTATTGTAAAATGACTTTGTAAAAAACTATTTGTGTGTATGAGAGAGAATATGCATGTGCCAGGGCCTGTTGCCACTGCAAATGATTTCCAGACACATATGCCACTTTGTCCATCTGGCTTTACGTGGATACTGTGGCATTGAACCCCAGGCTAGTAAGCTTTGCATGCAAACACGGAGCACAAGTGGCTTTTGGATCTTTGTTCTGTATCACCATTGGGATCATGTAACATTTAGATTTTGTTGTGTTTGTGATTGCAATAAATGTGGAAACTTGTTTGAGGATTATTTATGATACTGAGTTTTTCATCTGTGAATAGGTCAAATTAGTACACTTACTAATTTATCTATGTATAAAGAAATAATTCTATTATCTCTTACATTTTGTAATGGAGTCATGAACAACCTAGACTTACTCCTAACCCATTCCTATTGTCCATAGTAAACGATACCTTCTTGAAATCACATATTCTAATTTACTGATTTTGTTTATTGGTCTCATATCACAACTTTGCTCAACTCTTACAGTCTACAGATTATTCTGTATGTAACTCCAGCTGTTAATAATTGCAGTTATATTTCATCTGTTTATGTATTGCTAATATGATAATGAATGGAATGGTCTCAATTGGCATCCTTGTTGGCCAAGCCTTTTTTTTTAACGTGGTCCATTTAACTTTGCCAGTCAGCCACTTTTAATCATACGGCTTTCTCATTAATAATCACAAGTGGTAGAATGATAAAATGTGTAGTTGCTGTTTTCCAGGAATATGGTCTAAATCAGGTTAAGGATATGAATCCTGTGCTGAGTTTTCATGAATTTTTTCCCTGCCTTTTTTACACAGTTGTTCTCCTTTGATATCTTTTCATTTGTAACGTACATAGCAAAATTGTCCAGCATCAAAAACTCTTCTCAAGCCGGGCGTGGTGGTGCACGCCTTTAATCGCAGCACTCGGGAGGCAGAGGTAGGAGGATTGCCGTGAGTTCAAGGCCACCCTGAGACTACAGAGTGAAATCCAGGTCAGCCTGGACTAGAGAGCGAGACCCTACCTCGAAAAAAACAAAAAAAAAACAAAAAAAAAAAACTTAGACTTCTGATTGCACAATGAAAGTATGGGGAGCCTTGTAGATACACTAATCAAACGCCAACCATAACTGGTGACAGGTGAAAGACCATCTCCCAAAACACACATTTCAGTGAGCATGTGACACTAGCCACAACCCCTCCATGTCTCCCACCTCAGTGTGGCGACAAGCTCCAGGTGCTACCTCTTCCCAGTCTTTCTTATGGTCCGGGGTTCCAATCATGACAGTTGATTAGGTCTAGTTTAGTCTAGGACAAAACATTTCTACATGATCAACATGTCTTCATGCTATGCTGAGTAAAATCTGACCAGAAGGTTAAGGTAGCAAAAAAAAAAAAAAAAAAAAAAAAAAAAAAAAAAAAAAAAAAAAAAAAAAAAAAAAAAAAAAAAAAAAAAAAAAAAAAAAAAAAAAAAAAAAAAAAAAAAAAAAAAAAAAAAAAAAAAAAAAAAAA